>CM017196.1:11043778-11228778 GCA_004837865.1 Musa balbisiana | reverse complement strand
GTTGACTAATATAGGCTTAGGGAATTGGTGTAGCATCGGTGCTGCAAAGATGAAGAACGAGTGCACCCGTTTGAGAGAATTCTGCAGTGAAGAAAACCTTGACGGGTGCTTCTCTTTCCTCGACGACGCTCGTTCACTCAGCTACTTCCATGACTGTCTGTTCATGCATCACTAACCATACATCCACACTCGTTCAGATGCCTGAGATCGTTTCAGAAGGTGAAGAATGACCACACCATCTTGAGGCAGAAGTTGGAAAACTACTTGCAGGTTTCATTCGAGCCAAACCCTTTTACCTTTACGTGTCCTCAGTTCCATCTCCTCACACTCGTTGAGTAGCTCTCACTTGTGTTGTGGCAGTTGCTGAGGCAAGTTGGCCCCGTCGACAGAGCATCTCGCTCTGGTAGCTGAGAAGACGAGAGGGGACGTCGTCCACCAACCCTTGCGGCAATGGGAGCGAGCGTTCCCTATTCCAATATAAAGCCTACAGTGTGTGAGAATAAGCACGTTAAGCGTTGGAACGTCTTTGTACTATATCTATATATATATATCACATATAACTCTTTTAGTTATTAGTGATACGGATGTATTTTCTTTTTATGCACTCTCTTTTCGTGTTGCACGAGTGAATATTTCCAAATGTCAAACGATTAGGGCCGACTTATCGGCGTTTAGTAGTTGGAATTGGATTCCATTTCTTATTCAACTGAAGAACCGACTCCGAGTTGGTAGGTGTGAAGTGTGGTTTGACGCATTGGAAGCAACACAGAAAAGACTCACAGCCACATATCTCGTACTGCTATACCAAACGTGGTCTAAAAGCACCCTCGATTTAAAGCATGCAGGCCAAGAAGTCAATCGGGTTTGGTGGCGTTGACTAATTCATCCGTCTCGGTCAAAAAATATGTATGACTCGCTTCTCTTAGATCAGAAGATTATTATTATTATATGAATCGCCCGATCAAGTTCACGTATCACAAGTATTTGGATGTTGGCTAAACATGTATCATCTCACTTGTAGGTAGGTAGCTGTGAGGATTCTAATTAAATGGAGATACTGGATGAGTTTAGTGCAAGTCGAATCGATTAGATCGTTCTTTAATCAATTGAATTTTTTTTTCTCCATCTTTATGATTTATGATCACAACAAGTTCGATACTATAATATTTTAAATCTTAAATAAATATAAAAAATATAATAATCAAATTATATATATATACCCAATAGATGCGTATCGGTATCGAAACAAGAGGTATATATCTTTTTATCTCTAATACCTACTGTATAGTTATTGGATTCTAAACCCTAAATTCTAAACCCTGATTTTCCTATCACATCGAGAAGAAAGTTCATCTTGCTATTGTCTAAAAGGTTTCATTCTACACACATTTAAGAATCAGAAGTCCAACACCACACCTCGGCGAGAAGAATTTAAGAGAGATGTGCACCTCTAGTCCACTCTGCTTTGGCTGATGCCAAGTAGAGTCTGGTGTCTTCTAGTATTCTACAAATGACAGTTCCCTTTGTTCATCCACATGCTGACACACCTGATCTCATTCATCTGCCACAAGGCGGCAAGAAACCTTGGAATCAATGCATCTGTAGACGACGACTCGTTTAAGACGGCATGCAATTGGAATCAATGCATCAATTCTGGGTAGGATCGTTTCCATGCGTCTCCATGGAAGATTTGTCCTGCCTACCGCCTGCAGACTCGGTAAAGAACATTTAGTAGGTCATAAAGTATGCATACAATTAATTACATCCCATGCACGTTTGTGCATTTCATTCTAGGCAATTAATTTAAGACTATTATGCCTTCTCACACTCTACATTAATTTAAACTGTGCGTTGAATGTTTCCTGGAACTTTAGATCATAGACTCTACATATTATGTTATTCGTGACACACAAAAAGTAATGATGCACCAAATATCACGCCCTTTAAAGTATCCATCTCGATCAAACCGGTTTAACCAGACCGGACGTTCGATTTCAAATCATCGTCCCTGTCCGAGTGTCGTATCATTGCGGGGAAGAAACGACGCAACGAGCTCCATCTCCCCGCAACGATGAGGCTCGAAGTCACCACGACCAGGTGCACGAAGAGTGCAGCACCAGGGAAAGTGGCTTGCGATGATGGTCTGTGACCAGGAAGCGAACAGTTGGCTTCACTTCCGCTTTTAAGCGCTGGCAGCGACAACGACAACGACAACGACATCGGCGCACCAAAACGACAATCCAGTGATCCACGTGTACGGACAGAGTTGCCAAAGCTTGGTGTTTAAATCAAATGAACAACGAGCCGACCCGACCGGGTCGAGTCATACAAGAAAGGAACCGGGTCGGGTTGGTGGGTTCGCCAGCTAATTGGGCGAAGTTACATTAAATTATCGGTCAATTGTACCTAAATCGCTGCCGATTGACTGCGACCAATTAAGCGGTCGAAGCTTGTAAGAAACAGAGAGCTCCATACCAACCGCGCTCCTTCGTCGGTCAATACTGTCGGCCTCGTCGCCTCGTGTGTGTGCGTATATAGAAAAGGGCTTTCCCACTACCACCCCCCAACTCCTCCTCCCAATCCTTTCTCGCTGGCCTCCTCCTTAGCTTCTTCTGCACGCCCCTCTACTGTACATAGTACGCGACGGAGCTGTGGGATACGGAAGGGCGAGGAGAGGTAAAGGGATGGAGGGCATGGAGAGGGCGTGGGACTCCGGGCGGCGGGCGAGCAGGAGCCTGAGCCGGAGCATCAGCAGGGGGATGGGCATGGGGAACTGGGGGATGGAGGACGTGTTCGCGCGGTCGAGCACGCGGGGGAGGTCGTGGGGTAGCCGGAGCGGGGTGGACGACGACGAGGAGGCGCTGCGGTGGGCCGCGCTGGAGAAGCTCCCCACCTACAGCCGCCTGCGCACCGGGATCCTCCGGTCGGTGGTGGCGGAAGGGGAGCAGGGGCGGCGGCAGTACCAGCACAAGGAGGTGGACGTGCGCAAGCTGGGCGTCAACGAGCGCCAGGAGTTCATCGAGCGCGTCTTCAGGGTCGCCGAGGAGGACAACGAGCGCTTCCTCAAGAAGCTCCGCAACCGAATCGACAAGTCAGTCAGCTCTCCCTCCTCCTCCTCCTCCTCCTCTGGTGTTGCACGTTACAACCCACCATGTTGCATCGTATCTTTTCATCACTGGCCATATCCTTTTGCATGATAAGGAACAGAACATGAAAGGCATGACCAAGCAAGCCATTAACAGTGACAATCAGTACCTGCCAATAATTTCTTTTTCCTTTCCTTTCTTTATGACACAAGGATTACTCCATAAATGGATCACCCAAAGCATACTAAGCTGCCGTAAGGAATCTAGAGGCCATGAGAGAGACAGAGAGGTTAGAAGTTGGAGATCCCATCTTCTAAGCTATTATTGTGTCCTTTTCCCTAATTTTAACTTACCCAACATCTTAAATTACAAGTGCGTCGGTCATCCAGTAGATAAACAATAGTACGCAGGAAGTTTCTTAGCAATTGGTTGATTTCCAATCACTACAATACAAATGCTTCTCTTTCCATAATCTAATGCTTATGGACTTGAAAGCAATGAGCGGCTGTCATGATGGTGATCGCACAAGCTCTCCAACAATTTGAGACTTCTTTAGTTACATATCACCATCGAAATGATGGAGCTTCTCTTTGATCGATTCCATATTTGTGATGCAGGGTTGGCATCCAATTACCAACGGTGGAGGTGAGGTTCGAGCATCTGAACGTGGAAGCCAAATGCCATGTGGGGAACAGGGCTCTGCCGTCGCTGGCGAACACGGCCAGGGACATCGCCGAGTCGGCCGTCGGCCTCTTGGGAATCAACCTCACCAAGAGAACCTCTCTCACCATCCTCAAAGATATCTCGGGAATCATACAACCCTCAAGGTGAACACACTCCAACAAGTTGCAGACATATGAATAGACTCCACTAAAATGGCTAGCTAACAATGGTGATATTTCAGGATGACGCTTCTATTAGGCCCTCCATCGTCTGGGAAGACCACCCTTTTGTTAGCTTTAGCTGGAAAACTAGACCCAAATTTGAAGGTTGGTGCCCGACCTCTTTCTTCCTGGGTTTGGTTCGAGCAACCTGAAATAACGCAAATCCTCGACTTGCAGACCAGAGGAGAGATATCATACAATGGATACAGGTTGGAGGAGTTCGTGCCTCAGAAAACTGCAGCTTACATTAGCCAGAATGATGTTCATGTGGGCGAGATGACAGTCAAAGAAACATTCGACTTCTCTGCAAGGTGTCAAGGCGTAGGATCTCGATACGGTACTGATTCAACCCCGTCCCTTTCTCGCCTACAAACGTTGAAAAGCTAGTAGTGTAGAATTTGAGGTTGTGATTCGTGCCGCCGCCGTCGTCATTGTGGATAAGGTTTTCGCCGAGTCCACAGAGTAGCTTGTACTGGAACCGAATGATGAAATGGTATGTTGTTAGATCTTCTGACGGAGCTGGCGAGGAGGGAGAAGGAAGGAGGAATTCTGCCAGAGGCTGAAGTGGATCTGTTCATGAAGGCCACAGCAATCGAAGGAGTGAAGAGCAGTCTGCAAACGGACTACACGCTCAGGGTACGTTCATCTCACTCCATTTGTGAACGCTTTCGAGGGTGGTCAAAGTGGGTGGGTTGGTGGATGTTTGAGCTGGACGCCTCGGGAATCTAAAGAAAATGCTTCTAGATGCGGTGCTACTGTGAGCGAAGAGCGGTAGTCGTCTCTGTTTGGCTCGGGCAACGATTTCTATCCGGGGATGGGTCATTCGACAAAGAACGGAGGCGTAGTTGGCGGGTGGGGTCCAGCGACAGTGGATCCCATGGTGTGGAACTGGCTCAATCATGTTGTCCATTGACTCACCCTCTTCCGTCAGATAATGGCTGGGAAGCGGATTAACAGATAAAGGTTGAGAGAGAGAGAGAGAGAGAGAATAAGTGGAAAAAAAAAGTAAGAAAGAGGACGAAAGAGAAACAAAAATGGGAAAAATAGAGAGAGAAAAAATAAAAATGAGAAAAAATAGAGTATACATGGGAAAAAAAGAAGAAGAAAAAGATGCTAAAGTGAAAAATAATAGAAAAATATTAGTGCAACATTACATAAATGAGAGGTCTGAAGTTGAATTTATGTGAGAATATTTAATAGATTTTTTTAATAATAGAAAAATAAGAAATTATATATAATTATCTTTCATATTTCAATATGAGAGTAATTAATTTGGGACTTTTTATTAAAAAAATATATTTTTCAATCATTATTATTATTATAAATGCTGCAGATACTTGGGCTGGACATTTGCGCCGATACAATTGTGGGGGATGAGATGCAGAGAGGGATCTCCGGAGGTCAAAGGAAGTATTATTATCCATATGCTCTCTCATTCATTATAGTATATTTCATTTTTGAGCTACAAGAGTTTTGTGATGGAGTCACAGAGGATAAAGAAGAGACTAAGCATGGCGTTGACTGTCGTTAAATGCTGCAGATACTTGGGCTGGACATTTGCGCCGATACAATTGTGGGGGATGAGATGCAGAGAGGGATCTCCGGAGGTCAAAGGAAGCGCGTCACCACAGGTTCTTACCTTGCAAATTAATCTTGGAACAGTGCTTGAACAGTTTCCTTCCTTGAATGCGGAACTCAAAGACTTGCATGGGGCATGGCGCGATGCAGGTGAGATGATCGTCGGGCCGACCAAAGTGCTGTTCATGGACGAAATATCGACCGGCCTCGACAGCTCCACCACCTTCCAGATCGTGAAATGCCTGCAGCAGATCGTCCACCTGGGTGAGGCCACCATCCTCATGTCCCTCCTCCAGCCGGCGCCCGAGACCTTCGAGCTCTTCGACGACATCATCCTCCTCTCCGAGGGCCAGATCGTGTACCAGGGCCCCCGCGAGTTCGTCCTCGAGTTCTTCGAGGCCTGCGGCTTCCGCTGCCCCGAGCGCAAAGGCACCGCCGACTTCTTGCAGGAGGTAAGTGAACAGAGCACCGGCTGCACTTCTCCCCGACCAGAAGCGTGCGCGCTCGACCCTCGATGATCTCAATCTTGGTCGCAGGTCACGTCGAGGAAGGACCAGGAGCAGTACTGGGCGGACAAGGAAAGGCCGTACCGCTACATCTCCGTCTCCGAGTTCGCGCAGTGCTTCAAGCGATTCCACGTCGGTCTTCGTCTGGAGAACGAGCTCTCCGTCCCCTTCGACAAATCGCAGAGCCACAAGGCCGCCTTGGTCTTCTCCAAGAAATCTGTTTCCACCTCGGAGCTCCTCAAGGCCTCGTTTGCCAAGGAATGGCTCCTCATCAAGCGCAACTCCTTCGTCTACATCTTCAAGACCGTTCAGGTAACGCCACAAACCCGTCGTCTTTGCTCGTAGCTCATCATCTCGGTGTCCCACGATTGACATCGTCTTCCGGTTCGATCCGCGTGAAGATTGTCATGGTGGCGCTCATAGCGTCAACCGTGTTTCTGAGGACTCGCATGCACACGAGGAACGAGGACGACGGCGTCATCTACATTGGAGCGCTCCTCTTCGGGTTGATCGTCAACGTCTTCAATGGTTTCGCGGAGCTGTCCATTCCATCGCCATCTCGCGACTCCCGGTGTTCTACAAGCACAGGGACCTTCTCTTCTATCCGGCATGGGTATTCACCTTGCCCAACTTTCTCCTCCGGATTCCCATATCGATCCTGGAAACCGTGGTTTGGACTGTCATGACCTACTACACCATAGGCTATGCTCCGGAGGCCAGTAGGTAAACTTCGAGCTCAGCTCCAAAAGACTTGCTGATCTGCTTTTCTTAGCCTTGGCGCTCACTGTTCTCTGCGTCACAGGTTCTTCAAGCAGCTGGTGCTGGTGTTCCTGATCCAGCAAATGGCGGCAGGGCTGTTCAGAACTGTCGCGGGTCTTTGTAGGTCCATGATCATCTCCAACACCGGTGGGGCTCTGTCCGTGCTCATCATCTTTGTTCTTGGAGGCTTCATTCTACCCAAAGGTACTCATTCAGGACACAAAACAGTGCAAGTGCATCTTACCGACAAGATCTTCACTGCTCACCGAACCTTCTCTTTCTTCACCGACAGATGTGATTCCGAAATGGTGGATATGGGGCTTCTGGATTTCGCCACTTACCTACGGATACAACGCTTTAGCGGTGAACGAGTTTTTGGCTCCGAGGTGGATGAACAAACCGGTAAGTTCCTCGTTACCCATGAAACGTGATATCTTCTTGATAAGCCATCCTTTGTCGTCGTCGGCACAAACATAACCTATAAGTCTTATATTGTATTGATGGAGAGATTTGTGCGTTCGGTGACAGTCATCAGATGATCGACCGTTAGGAAGGGCAATCCTCGAAAACGCTAATGTCTTCCCGGAGGCTAGATGGTATTGGATTGGTGCCGGTGCGCTTCTGGGATTCAGCATCCTCTTCAATTTGCTTTTCACCTTCTTCCTCATGTATCTGAATCGTAAGGCCTCAACCTCTCTCTCCGTACATTTCACCTTCCTGTTCTTCTCGGTTGAGCTCAGATTGTACTTCGACGCAGCTATCGGAAAACCGCAAGCTGTTATATCTGAAGAAACAGCAGCAGAGATGGAGGAAAACCAAGACGAGACAAGAGAGTCGCCGAGAATCAGGAGGGCGGGCTCCGATAACGATTCTTTACCTCGGGAACTGTCAAAGAGGGACGGAAACAATGCCAGTAAGTGGCGGACTCAGAACACCAACGCTCGCCTTTGTTGCTGTGTTCTAACTTGAGTTCATTCTCGCAGGAGAAATGATGACGCTGCGGATGAGCCCCAGCGGGACAAGCAGGCTCAACCGTGACATGTCCATCGATGAGGCCGCCACCGGCGTTGCTCCCAAAAGAGGAATGGTTCTTCCGTTCACGCCTCTGGCCATGTCGTTTGATGAAGTCAATTACTATGTCGACATGCCTGCGGTGAGCTCTCTCATTCATTTTTCGAGCTTTGAACCAAGTAACATGAATCAGTAACGATGGATGCACCGATTTACTCACCAGGAAATGAAAGATCAAGGAGTCACAGAAAATAGGTTGCAGCTCCTAAGGAACGTAACAGGGGCGTTCCGGCCGGGCGTCCTCACAGCCCTCATGGGCGTGAGTGGGGCTGGGAAAACCACCCTCATGGATGTTTTGGCTGGCAGAAAGACCGGTGGCTACGTCGAGGGAGATATCCGCATCTCCGGCTATCCCAAGAACCAAGAGACTTTCGCAAGGATTTCCGGGTATTGTGAGCAGAACGATATCCACTCACCTCAGGTCACCGTCCGGGAGTCCTTGATATACTCTGCTTTCCTCCGTCTCCCCAAGGAAGTCAGCGACGAAGAAAAGCTGGTGAGTCCAATTGGTCTTGGCATTCGTGCAGGGGAAGTGATATATGTGATGTACTAAAGGTAATCCCTGTGATCTCAGAAATTTGTTGATGAGGTGATGGAGCTGGTGGAGCTCGACAACCTGAGAGATGCCATAGTGGGACTGCCGGGCATCACAGGGCTGTCCACGGAGCAAAGGAAGAGACTGACGATTGCCGTGGAACTCGTTGCTAATCCCTCCATCATCTTCATGGACGAACCAACCTCAGGCCTCGATGCAAGAGCAGCCGCCATCGTCATGAGAACCGTGAGGAACACAGTCGACACCGGAAGAACTGTTGTTTGTACGATCCACCAGCCAAGCATCGACATATTCGAGGCCTTCGATGAGGTCTGCCCATCTCGAAACGCTTCTCTGTGAGATCATACAATAATGCATGCATGCTTAATGCTTATGTTTCTGATCATGCAACAGCTGCTGCTCATGAAAAGAGGCGGCCAAGTGATCTACTCTGGACCATTGGGAAGAAACTCTCACAAGATAATCGAATACTTCGAGGTAAATTTGAAGTCATCATTAGCTGCATTGTTGATTACGGCATGGTGAGAACGAGAAACGACAGCTCTTCCTTTACATGTTTCAGGCGATTCCTGGAGTTCCAAAGATCAAGGACAAGTACAATCCTGCGACATGGATGCTGGAAGTCAGTTCGGTTGCAGCTGAAGTACGTCTACAGATGGACTTCGCCGAGTACTACAAATCATCAGCTCTCTACCAGTAAGTAGTGAAACCGAGAGATCAGTGGCCATGCCGATATGAACTGATTACTGATAAGCTTTGTTTTGCTTGCAACGAAACTATGGCTACCAGGCGCAACAAAGCATTGGTCGGTGAGCTCAGTAATCCGGCACCAGGAACAAATGATCTCTACTTCCCCACGCAGTACTCCCAGTCTTCTTGGGGGCAGTTCAAGGCCTGCCTCTGGAAGCAATGGTGGACCTACTGGAGGAGCCCTGATTACAACCTTGTCAGATTTTTCTTCACCTTGGTCACTGCTCTGTTGCTAGGCTCCATATTTTGGAGAATTGGCCATAAGAGGTACGTAGATGCAGGGCATGCTGTTCTCTCATCCCTTGGGATGCACGGAGATTCACTGGTGGTTTTCCTCTGTGCTGCAGTGGAAGCGCAAACAATCTTAGGATCGTCATCGGGGCGATGTATGCGGCGGTCTTGTTCGTCGGCGTCAACAACTGCTCGACGGTGCAACCACTGGTAGCGATCGAGAGGACGGTGTTCTACCGAGAAAGGGCCGCTGGAATGTACTCCGCTTTACCGTATGCCATGGCTCAGGTAAGGGGGAGCGTTGCTGATTCAAGCGTTAATGCTACAGTGTTATTATCATCGAATGCTTGGATTCAATGGCGTTGAATCGCTGCAGGTGCTCGTGGAAATCCCGTACGTGGTGATTCAGGCAGCGTACTACTCGCTCATCGTGTACTCCATGATGAGCTTCCAGTGGACAGCGGCAAAATTCTTTTGGTTCTACTTCATCTCCCTCTTCTCCTTCCTATACTTCACTTACTATGGCATGATGACCGTGTCACTGTCACCGAATCATCAAGTTGCTGCGATCTTTGCCTCCACCTTCTACTCCGTCTTTAACCTCTTCTCAGGCTTCTTCATCCCCAGACCAGTAAGTTTCTCCTGTTCGATCTTGCCATTTACTTTTGTCGTGTTGAGTTCTATCAGTAACCGAAGATTCTGTAATGGATTGCAGAGGATTCCCAAATGGTGGGTGTGGTACTACTGGATTTGCCCATTGCAATGGACAGTGTACGGTCTCATAGTAACACAGTATGGGGATTTAGAGAGCGACATCAGTGTGCCTGGCTCGAAACCCCAAAGGATCAAGGACTATGTGAAGGACCATTTTGGATACCACACTGACTTCATGCCTGTGGTAGCCATCGTGCTGGTCGGCTTTGCTCTCTTCTTTGCTTTCATGTTTGCTTACTGCATCAAGAAGCTCAACTTCCAGCAGAGGTAGGCGGAGAGAGGGCAGCGATGTTTGAGCATGCCTCGGGTGGTGATGAGTCCCCATCGCTTCAGCACAGAGAGAGGTCGGTCCAAAGCGGCTTCTCGGATTTTGTAGGTTAAGGTTTCCTTGCGCTATTCATTGTTACTATACGTGTTCTAATGTTCGACTGCGAGGACGAACGCAGTGAAAAACAATTGATTTAGTTGTAAATACAGTGATGATTGTATGAAGCAAGTTGTATTGATTTAATGAGAGAAAAAAAGAGTCGTATGACTTCCATATCACTTCTTATAAACTAAATTTGAAACAACAGTCCAAAGCATAGATGAAAAATCAATCCCTAATCACTCCTCGATCGGTCAGACAAGTTTATATGATGAATGAAGAGTCAAATCCTGATCAACCCTCGTTGTTCGAGCTGAGATTTCTCGGTCTCCCTAACAATGGCGGAATAGGACATTAAAAGTTCTTGATCCTTCTTCTACAGGAAGAAGGAAGGAGACGCAAGGCGAGAGAAACAACAAATGAGGAAGCTTTCACCTTCGGAAGAAGCAGGGAGAGGGGGGCGGAAATCCGCCGACGGCAGCGGAGAGGAAGCTTCCGCCGGCGGAAGCAGTTGAAGCAGGGGGGAAGGGCCCGTAATCCACCAACAGCAGCGGAGAGGAAGTTTTCGCCCGTGGAAGCAGAGGAAGCAGGGGGGAGAGGCCAGGAATCCACCAACGGCAGCGGAGGGAGGAAGCTTTCGCCCATGGATGCTGAGGGGAGGGGCGCGGGAATCCGCCGACGGCAGAGGAGAGGAAAGCTTCCGCCGACGGTTTCCAACCCAAAACTGTACGATTTCTAGCCGAAAAAAACCCTAAAACAGATGTCGAGAGAAAGAAAATAAAGAGTAATGTACATTTCTTTAGAGATTCTGCATCGACGCCGATCTTACAAGGATGAGTCGCAACGACGCGTCGTGAAGCGCAGGTTAGAAGACAAAATATTATACGTCTATTTTTTTCTTATGATTTTTAATAATCATAATTTATAATATATTTATAAATAGAATTTTTAAGAATTATAATAAAAAAGATTAAAGTTAATATAACACATATAAAAACTATTGCAATAGTATTTTTTAAATCACGATAAAAAAACAAATTACGGCTAATTTGTTTTAATGAGAGATCGATTAGAGGGCTAATCCCCTATCCAAAAGCATTCCTATGAGCCTTTTTTTCTTGTTACTAAAAACGTTTTTGTGATATTGTCGAAAACATTTTTGTGATATTTTTTTCCTGTCATATAATATTAAAATATGTTTACTATAAATAACGAAATTTTCTCTCCCTTCTGTCATCGTATCGTACTCACCCACCTCTTTACCTCGGATCTCCACCAACTTGTATTGGAATGACAATCTTAAAATACGACACCTATCTTTGTTTGTAGGTCTCCGAGGAGTTCCACCCAGACACTAGACGAACATTTTCGGCACGTCGAGTTGACCGTTGACCAAATCCATATCAGGTTTCGATCGGATCGAGTCGTTCCTGTCATCTCCGTGAGCGATCGATCAACTTCGGAGATGACACATTCCGCACGGACGAAGAGAAGGGGCGAAAGCAACGATGAGAATTGCATTGGCTGTGCATAACCAGACGCGTAAATGGAACTGCAAAACATTCCGTCAAAAAACTGATCAGCCAGCAGAAAATGTTTAGAATTAGAGGAGATTAATCGGAAAGTGTTGGCGGATGGTTTCCGTCTCGGGCATATCTACCGCTGTCTTCCGGCACAACCGTGGTCGGCGTGCAGGTGCAGCAGATGGCGCGTGGAGGATTCCGGCGAGGCGTGTCCCTTGTTGCTCGGCCCAGAAGGCGGCACGCGCTTCCTGCTGGCACCCGCCTCCGGTTCGTTCTCTGCTACTGTTGAGCTGCTCGTTGGAGCCTTCGGAGCTTCGCCGGCGGAAGCTGGGGGAGGGTGTGGCCTCGCCGAGGACACCCCATTGGTCACGAGAAGGAGAAGAAGAAGGGCCGACACCAGAAGCTGGTCGAGGATGGCAGCCATGTCATGACGGGTGGTGACAAACCATCGAGTGAGCGTATATATGGCCATAATGGCTCTTCTGGTCATAACAATCGGTGGGCTTTTGACTCGAGATCACTTGCCATTAACCAACGAGTAATCTCGACCCAAAATGATCGGTACGGAGAGAAAAAGGAGGAGGTTGGAGAACGCCTGGCTTTCTTTCAATAGGTGCCTTCAAAGTCTTGGCTTGTTCTCGGTGAATCATATCGAGTTCTGCTCTCGGTGAATCGATTCTTAGTGTGTTTTCCGTGGAGGACGGATCTCCATCCCTGTAAAGATCTGATGTTGCTTCGCTGGATGATGGAATCGCCATTAGTGCTCATCTCTAGCTGTATCGATCGGTGGATGAGTAGATCTCGATCGAAGAAAGGACAGAGGAAATAAAGTGGAACGATCATCGATCGTCATCCACCCACAACACAGTTCGGACGTCGACGTCCGATGCTTTTCGGATCAATTTGTAGTAGAAATCTAAGTAGAAAAAAACTTGAATTTTCTTTACGGCAGACACACTTACTGATTTAATCAAATAAATTTAACTGGTCTTATGATTACACATATTAAATGACTGGTTGCAGAAGATAATGAGAAGAACACGGTTGCATTATGCAGGAAAAGGACTCTGGTGTGACGACTACCTCCTCAAAGTTGCATGGAATAATGGAGTTGGTGTGTTGCAGCTGCTGTCAATCATACTACTTTGAGCTCGAGTGCCGCCGCAATGTGTTGGATAAGAGCCGTGGCATACTTCGACCGAAATAATTGAGTTGAGGAAGAAAAAGTCATGGATAAACTCTATATTCGGACAAACATTCATATCTATTTCTAATCTTATCCCTTATCCCTGCTTTTGGCATTTTCTAATTATATATATGTGTGTGTATCAATCTTAATTATTCTTTTTTAATAAAGGTAGCATCACTTTGTTTTATAGCCTGAATTATTTGTTATGGTACTAATAACACAGTCTAGTAGAAAGTAGCAGTGACTTTGCCTCAGCAATAGCATAAAAGCCTATGTTGACAGTGAAGCTGAACCAACTCGCCCTGGATGGGCTCCGTATGTGTTATCAAGTCGAATGTGCTTTTCATGGTCATCGTATCATCGTGTGAATCATACGTCATCAAATTAATCATGTCTCCAAGTTGACTATATCTTCATATCAACCAAGTTGATCATATATTCAAACTTGTCGCACCATAAAAGTAAGCACACCGTCGAGATAATTATATCTCTAAGTCGAACATTTCTTTAAGTCAATTGTAAACAAGATAGGCATAACTCTAAGTAGATTATGTCTTCACATAGATCATAACCTTAAGGTGATCACATTTTAAGTTGATTGCCCCCTTAAGACAGTCAAACGATTAAGACAATAGCATCTCTAAGTCAGTGACTTTTGATATAGTCATCAGGTCTTTACTTCAGAAGTCAAGATTTAGCCTTAACTAAAGTCAAAATTAGAAAATGATAAGATCTTTTAGTCCCACATTGAGTCACATAATGATCGAGGCGTATAAGAATCAAGGACTCATAAGTTTATCATGTCTCTCTTATCCTTAGAAACATCTTTTAGAGCTCTCATGTTTTGAAAGGACAAAATCGTACCGGTATACTCATCATCCAAAGAGGATAATTCTAACTCAGCTCCCAAACTATGCACATTGGTTATGAGCACCTTATTATGAAAAGTTAAATAATAAATCATTTATTACTATCCAATACATAATAAAGATGATATAATAATAAACAATCTAAAACCAATGATCTTATAATTTATGATACAAATAATGAATATGTCATATCAACCATCCTATTATATATATTATTTATATTATAATCAAGTATATAATTTTTATTTTTTATAATGAAGTTTATATATAATTTAATTAATTAATTAAATCTAGGATAAAGTTTGATGCTTCAAATAGATGATTTGGTTTAATGGAATGAAGGATCAAAATAAGGATTAATTATAGATTATTATATATAATTATTAATATTTTGATTTTTATATTATTACAAATTATATTAAGATCTTTATAATTATAAAAAACAAATATTTGAAAATATCATAAGATTTACTAGTGTTGATTTTGTCTAACTTCGATTTATCACTTGCGGTATTTCCTTCAACAGAATCGATGACAAACGACATCAAATATTTTATTTTTATAAATATAAAAATTTTAATATAATTTTTAAAAATATAAAGATTAAAAAATTAAAAAATTAATTATAAAAAAAATAATTTGTAATTAGTCCTCAAAATAAACCCGACAAGCGAGGGCGGTTTTGTCGGACGCTATACCGAGAGAAGAGAAATGGGGCGGCGGTCTAAACCGTGATATGAGCCTTTTTCCAGTGAATTCCCACAAAATAAAAACCCCTTCGAGACTCGACGATTTCTTTCCGAGCCGCCTTCCCCATCGCCTCGTTTTCTTTGTGTCTCTCTACCTCGTTCGAATCGCTCCTGGACCGTCCGATCCGCCTTATCTATCCCCATCGCCGTCTGCGTCGGCCTCCCCTTCCCTTCCCGCGCGCGAACCATTAGGAATGCCGCCGAGCTCCGAAGGCAGCGACCTCGCCGACCGCGAGCTCTACTCCATCCCCTCCTCTGCGAGTACCGTAACCATTCCCCTCTCCTTCGTCGATCAGCGTTCCTTTTTTCTTTGGGGCTAGGGTTAGGGTTATGTCTCTCGACCTTTCATCGCTCTTTCTTTGGTCTTTGATCAGGTTGGTTCCGGTGGGATGACATCGACGACACGGAGCGGCGGTGTCTGCCGGAGTTCTTCGACGGCTCCTCTACCTCACGGAACCCTAGAGTCTACAAGGAGTACCGCGATTTCATCATCAGCAAGTACCGGGAGGACCCCACCAAGTGCATTACCTTCACCGAGATCCGAAAGTCTATGATCGGCGATGTCGGGTATCTCCACAAGGTGTTCTTGTTCCTGGAGAAGTGGGGATTGATCAATTTTGGGGCGAAGGTGCCGAAGACATCAGTGGAGGATGCTGGGCCGAAGGTTGTGGTGGAGGAAGGGCCGCCGGCGGATGTGCAGGTGGTGCCAGCATGCATACCGCAGAGGAAGCTGGTGGGAATGGCGTCGTCTGTGGGTGGAGAGACTGGATTCAAGTTGCCCCCATTGACGTCGTACTCAGATGTATTTGGAGATTGGTTGCCAAAGAGGGGACTGGTGTGTGGAATATGTGGGGATCAGTCAGCTGCTGGAGGATACGAGTCGTTACAGGTATCTTGAAACTCTCCTTTGTTGCATCCGATCTAGAATTGCCATGTTTTATTTATTTATTTAAATTTTGTGTTGAATGTTAATTAAAGGTATGCATACTTTATCTATTCAAACTTTGTTGCTCAAGGAATTCAACTACAATTTTTGCTAAGAACTCTCACAATATTGTGGTTACCATTTGACCAAGTTTAGGTGTCTGAATCAGAGTTGGTAGCTTGTTGAATGTTCAATATACAATTAGGAGATATGTTACTTCGATACCAGAAATAGCTCAAGAACATTCATTAGTTTCAATGGGGAAAAGATTCATGGATTTGTGAGATCACAGGAAGAAAGGATAATGGAAATGCATGTCATTCTGACCAAACTATGTTAGAGGTCATGGGTGTCATAGTCTGACCTGTTGGAAATTCTTTTTCCATGTTAACTTGCTAGTACAAATGTAACTTTTTTCCCTTTGTTTAAGAATGACAAGTTATATGTCCCTATGGGAATACAATATTACAATTAATTAGATCTTTTCATTGCATAATTTTTTAACAGTGCAGCAGCATCAAATTATGTGAATGCTAAGACTTAGAACTAGGTCAATAAAAGAAAATCAAAGTTTGGTTTGTTAGCCAAACACTTCCAACAAGTTTGGAAGGCCCTTGGCGCAGATGAATTAACACATTGTTTTGTTATCCTTTGCTTCTACAACCATTTTATGATATATATATATATATATATATATATATATATATATATATATATATATATATATATATATATATATATATATATATATATATATATATATATATATATATAAGAGTGAGAATAAGAAAAATGGACATGTACATGACACTTTAATGGTTTCCTACTAATAACATCGACTTTAGCATTTTGGACCTGTTAGCTTTGGAAAAATGGAGTAGGACCATGAAGGTTATAATTTGTGCTTTGGTGGAAACCATTTAGGATCAATCTTATATAGAACCTTAGGGGAAGATTGATAGAACCCTTGCAGATTCTAAGCTTAGGGTTGATCTCTTTAGGGGATTGGCCTCCTTGGAACTCTATAGGGGTTCCTTCCTCCAAGTTACTGCTCAAAGGCTACAAAAAAGATTCATCTATTGCTTATCAAAAGAGGATGAATACATGACTATTTATAGGGTTTCTAAACCCTAACTCCTAATAGGACTCCTACTCAAGACTCCTAATAGGACTCCTATTCAAGACTCCTATTCTTTTACAACTCTTGATTCTTCTTTAAGAAATAACCTCCAAATCCTAGCCGGCCTCTTTACCTCTTTAATAGGGGTCGACTTAGGTTGGTTTTACATGAATGTCCTTCTCAATTAGGACTCTCCTAGCTAGAGTCTTAACAGACCCGCCATCTTCAAATCAGCCTTGTCCTTAAGGCTAGCAATCCATGAATTTTGGGAATTTGATCTTTAAGTCGTCATAGTTCTCTTAAATGACATATTCTACTGGTAAGTTCGTCCACTGTATTAGCACTTCAGTAGTGGGTTGTCGTCGTCGAGTCACGATCCGTCGATTAATAATGACACTTGACTAGGTATGGAGTTCTCCTTGGGTAGTCATATTTGGTGGGTGGCTTTGGGTTGTCTCCAAGCACCTGTTTACCACTGTCGTCTGACCGTCGGTTTGCGGGTGATACGTCGTACTCCTTTTCAATTTAGTGCCCTTATAGCGTAATTCTTTTGAGTCCCAATTGTAATAAGCCACGGAGCTTGGTGCTTCCTCCAATTTTTTTATGATCTTACTGGTCTCCGGATCTTTCTGCCATTCCCTCTTAATATCCTCAGGGAAGTTGTTAGTCGAAAGTGAAATGACCGAAAATTCAACTTGCTTGGGTAGCCATGAAAGCGCATTTGCAACAATATTCTCTTTCCCCTTTTTGTAAGTTATTTCATAATCATATCCAAGAAGCTTTGTTACCCATTTTTGCTGCTCGGGGGAAGATATCTTCTGCTCCAAGAAATATTTTAGGCTTTTATGGTCGGTCTTGATTTGAAAGCGTCGCTCGATCAAGTACGATCTCCATTTGGCCACCGTATGCACAATCGCGAGCATCTCCTTGTCATAAATAGTCATTTTGAGATGGGAAGGAGATAATGCCTAACTGGTATAATTGAGGGGGTGGCCATCTTGCATTAGTACAATACCAATTTCGACTCCGGAGGCATCGACTTTAATAACGAAAGTCTTGTCGAAGTCGAGTAACGCTAGTACGAGCGTTTTCGTCATTACGGCTTTAAGTTTGTCGAAGGCGGTGGTGGCTTTGTCCAACCATTAGAAAGCATCTTTTTTCAGCAAGGAAGTAAGTGGTGCACTGATCTTTCTATAGTTTTTCACAAACTTGCGGTAGTAGCCTATTAAACCGAGAAAGTCACGTAGCAATTTTATGTTCCTTGAGGTCGGCTAGTTCTGCATTGCTCCGATTTTGGAGGGGTCCACTGCCACACCTTCATCTGATATGATATGGCCAAGATATTCCACCTTTTGTTGAAGAAAGCAAAAAATTCATAGTGGTCGTTGTGTGTTCAAAAGGTGGTTTTCGGTATGTCTTCTTCGCACACTCGTATTTGATGATACCCGGATCAAAGGTCCAGCTTTGTGAAGATTTGTGCTCCTTTTCATCTAGTAATTCATCTACTATTGGAATAGGGTATTTGTCCTTGACGGTTATGCCGTTGAGAGCTCGGTAATCAACGCACATTTGCCATGTTCCGTCCTTTCGTACGAAGAGCACCGGTGAAGAGTAGGGGCTGCAACTTGGCCGAATAACTCCTATTTCGAGCATCTCTTTTACAATCCTTTCTATTTCAGCTTTCTGGAGATCTGGATACCGATATGGCTGAGTATTTGCTGGAGGTTTGCTTGGTAGAATCGTTATACAATGATCATGCCGACGAGTAAGAGATAGGTTGCGCGGTTCGTCAAATATATCTGAAAATTCAGCAAGTAAAGGAAGTAGGTTTGGATCTTCAAATTCTATTGGCTCTCCCTTAGTTTGCTGCTCAAGTTGTACCAAAAAGCCGCTACATGCTTTATACAAAACCTTCTCCATTTGTAGTGTGCAAATCGTTGTTACGTCGCCCCCATGTTTCCCGTGTAGTATCACCTATTTTCCTTTACTGTAAAATCTCATAATTAGTTTCGCAAGGTTCCAGGAAATATCACCTAATGTCATCAGCCATTCGATGCTGAGCATGATCTCATAATCATTAAGAGGGAGGAGGAAGAAATATGCAATTATCTCTTGGTCCTGCAGTAACAGTTTCACCTGTGGACATCTTTAGTCGCATTTTAGGATTCTTCCGTCGGCGACCTTTACGTCGAACTTGTTGCAACCTTCGATGTGGAGTGCCATCCGAGCAGCAACCTTACTGTTTAGGAAGTTATTGGTGCTGCCCGTGTCGATGAGAACAGTGATCGGTTGTTGTTTGAGAACAACTTTCATCGTTTGCGGGTTTGAGTAGCTAGCTAGTGCGTGTACCGTAACGTCGGTCGGTTGTGGCTCTTTTTCCGCATCTTCTTCTTCATGTTTAAGACTCTCTTCTGGATGTTCAATGACCTCTTCTTCTACTGGTTCAATCATAAGAAGTCTTCCTTTACTACAATGATGCTCACGGCTCCACGGCTCGTCGCAGTGCCAATATAACCCCTTCGCAGATCGTTCCCGAAGCTCTTCTCTTGTCAACCTTTTTGGTGCAGGGACTCGGTTGGCAGTAGGGGGGCTGAGGGCTTCAATATTACTGGTCGGGGAGCAAGCCTAGTCCTCCGGGCTTCATGTTCAATCGCTCCTTTTGAAGTCGTGCGAAAGAGATTGCTGCCATAAGCGTGTACGGTTGTCGCGCTTTAACTTCTCCTTGGATCTCTGGCTTTAAGCCCTCAATGAAGGTCCCCAATAGTTGTTTTTGAGATCAATCACGAGTTTGATCAGATAACCTTTCAAACCTGCTTTGGTACTCCTGAATGGTGGAGGTTTGTCGGATCTTTGCTAGTTGTTCGTCAATGTTCTCGTAATCGGTTGGTTCAAAGCGGATCAGCAGTCCTTCTTTGAATTATCGCCATGAGAGGACTCCATGAGTATGTTCAAATCAGTCAAACCACTGTATGACATCCCCTTGCGTCCACAGTTTTGTGGTACCGATAATATTGCTCCGCACGCGAAATCCAACCAAGCGGGTCTTTTTCTTCCCATTTAGGGAAGTCCACCCTCATGCGTGGATAGTTAGGGTCGGTCATAGAGCCTCCCCTCTCTTGGAAGTCATCTCTTCGAGCTTGGTGCGATTGGTTAGAGCTCTCTCCTTGATGTGATTTCTTCGGGCTTGATAGTCGGCCCAAATTGAGTTCGGTAAAGAGAGTCTGAATCTTATCCTCCATTCGTGCCTCGAAGGCTTCAAATTTAGCATTGATTGCCTTCTTATATGCCATAGTATATGCCTCCAAATCTGTGATGTTAATATCTCTCTTTTGTTGTCGGGTTAAAGGCATGTATAGGTTGAGAGAAGTGATGGTCGAAAGGGTTGGTGGATTGGTGGATGTAGGTTGCGGTTTAGGCTTGTTTTGTGGCTATTTTGGGTGCAGTTTGAGGGTGTGGTTTGGTGGAGTTTTAGGGCTGTGGATGAAAGTTTTAGGTCTGTGGTAGATGACAGTAAAATTTTGATAGAAATCAGTGGAAGTTGCTGTAGGTATTTGTTGTCTTGTAAGAGCAGAATTGTCATCGAAGAAACAACGGTTTCTCGATGAAATTTTCACCAAAAACTTGAGAGATTTGAGGAGGGAATTGACAGCAAAATCTCAGTTTATATGACAGCAAGGATGTCCAATTTAATCAAGAAAATTTCGGCAGTATAACAGCAAGGAAATTGGTGCAAGTTGCGATAACAGCATTCTCATCGAAAAATTTCAACGGTTTGCGACGAAAATTTGCAGCAATATAAAATCGTTTTTAGAGATGAATTCCTCAATAGATCAATCCTAGATGGAAGCCAAGATGATTTATAAAGTGTATAAAAAATTTCGTTGAAGAAAGATTGCAAATAGATCAGTTAAGGCATCAATATGCGGTTGAAATTTTCTGTAGCACAGATTTTCAAGTGTAGCAGATTGGATGTAAAAGATCCGTGGTTTATATTGAGAATTTTTCGACGAAACCAAAGGGAAATCCACTGTTAGGAAGTGTCAAAGCTATCATAAAAATTTCGTAGAGATTTGGACAGAAAAAACATAGTAGCAAGATCAAACAAACTATATTATGTGGCTGGAATTTTACAGTGCGAATTTTCAAGTATATCAGTTTAGACGTAAAAGATCAATGGTTTATATTGAGAATTTTTTGACAAAACCAAAGGGAAATCTGCTGTTAGGAAGTGTCAAAGCTGTTATAAAAATTTCGTAGAGATTTAGATAGAAAAAATGCAGTAGCAAGATCAAACAAACTATGTTATGTGGTTGGAATTCTGCAGGAAATCAGAACTTGTTGCAATTCACGGGGAGATCAAAGAATGATTCGCGGTGGTAGAGATGACGGCGGAATTTGGCGACGATCTTTTAAGCAATTGTGGGAATTGCTTTGGGCGACTGTGGAGGGCTGATGGATGGCTATGGAAGGGCAGCGAGATGCCAAGAACGTTGCTCTGATACCAGGTGATAGAACCCTTGCAGATTCTAAGCTTTGGGTTAATCTCTTTAGGGGATCGGCCTCCTTGGAACTCTATAGGGGTTCCTTCCTTCAAGTTGTTGCTCAAAGGCTGTAGAGAAGATTCATCTATTGCTTATCAAAAGAGGATGAATACATGGCTATTCATAGGGTTTCTAAACCCTAACTCTTAATAGGACTCCTACTCAATTAAAACTCCTACTCAAGACTCCTATTCTTTTACAACTCTTGATTCTTCTTTAAGAAATAACCTCCAAACCCTAGTCGGCCTCTTCACCTCTTTAATAGAGGTCGGCTTAGGTAGGTTTTACATGAATGCCCTTCTCAATTAGGACTCTCCTAGCTAGAGTCCTAACAAAGATTCTACTTATATATGGAGCTTTAGTGAGGATGTCAAGACTTGTGGTGAGATTTTTGTTATATCTAAATAATCAAGGTTTGTAATTTCGTACTGTACCGGAGTATCAAGTTCAGCTCGGTACGGTGCGGTGTGAGTATACTGAGCGGTACGCTCTGGCGTACCGCTCAATATATATATATATATATATATATTTTTTTACGTCTTCCATATATATCGTGATACCAGAAAGATTGCTGTCTTGATATATGGTAAACTCCACATTGTCTCCTATCATAATTTTTCAGGATGGAGTGATGGTATGTTCAAAATGTTCTAAAAAATAATAGTCAGGCTGATGGTAGAACAACAGAGGACTCAAATCATCAAGTGGATGATGGGGCTAAGGCAGAAGGTAGTGCTAACAATGTAATTAGTGCATGGACAGATGCAGAGACACTACTCCTTCTAGAAGCTGTCCTAAAGCATGGAGATGACTGGGCTCTTATTGCTCAGCATGTACGAACCAAGAGTAAGCTTGATTGTATTGCAAGGCTTATACAACTGCCTTTTGGTGAGCATATTCTGGGCTCAATTATGGTTATATATATAAATAATAAAGTTAAAAAATAAATCAACATGAGCTGATGTAATGATGCAACTTAACAAGCCATCTACAGTTTATGTATTTGAGGGTTTTCAGTGTTAGGAATTATGGGGCTGCTTGAAAGGTTTTTATGGTTTAATCAGAACTAAATTATATCAATATTTTGGCTTTTTTTACGTCTTCCATATATATCGTGATACCAGAAAGATTGCTGTCTTGATATATGGTAAACTCCACATTGTCTCCTATCATAATTTTTCAGGATGGAGTGATGGTTGGTATGTTCAAAATGTTCTAAAAATAATAGTCAGGCTGATGGTAGAACAACAGAGGACTCAAATCATCAAGTGGATGATGGTGCTAAGGCAGAAGGTAGTGCTAACAATGTAATTAGTGCATGGACAGATGCAGAGACACTACTCCTTCTAGAAGCTGTCCTAAAGCATGGAGATGACTGGGCTCTTATTGCTCAGCATGTACGAACCAAGAGTAAGCTTGATTGTATTGCAAGGCTTATACAACTGCCTTTTGGTGAGCATATTCTGGGCTCAATTAATGGTACATGTGCTAATAGTAACTTGATAACTCAAGCGACTGATGTCAAAAAGCAATCCTTAATAAATGAGCCACCACAAGAGCTCGTCAAAACATTTGCACATCCAAACTGATGAGAAAGATCTTGTGGAAGAACCTATTGCAGAACGTCCTCTAAAGAGAAGATGCTTGCTGTCCTTTGTACATGCTGCAGATTCACTAATAAAGCAGGTATAAGTTGGCTTTACATTGATTTTATTGGTGTAATTTGCAAAACCCTTGATGGGAACTTTATTCATGTGCATATTACAGAACAACTAATTTCCTCTTTGGTAGGTAGCTGGCTTTTCTACTGTTGCTGGCGCACAGATTGCTTCTGCAGCAGCAGATGCAGCTATTGTGGCACTGTGCAGCGAAAATATATCTGCAAGGAAGAACTTTTCAATCAATAAGTATGGGGAAAATGATTTACTTTATACTAATAATGATCATAACAGGTTGGTTTTGCCCCTTTTTGGTATAGCTATATATAAAAGAGAGAAAAATTGCCCATTCTCTGCTTATTATGTTATGGTCATTTCAGTGGATTGAAGATTGAAGATCAGGATATGGAGTTGCATAAACAGACAGGTATGCTATCTATATTATTGTCCTGGCATCGAATCTGTACTTATCGGCTAGTTCACTAGTTAGATGCTTTATGAAATCATAGTTCTGCACTGATCTTTGTATTCCTTTTGCTGTTTTAAACTGCTGGCCTTTATTCTGGGATGAAGTGTCTTGAACTATCTGCTTGATATGAAGATATAAATTAATGAACAAGCCAATGGAATATTGTGTTTGAGAAAGTAGCTTTATTTATATAATCCCAGGAGCAATTTATTTCTATCGGTGATATAGATTAGTATATTGGCCACATTCTACATAATGTAGATATATTACTACAATGCAGAAGGGAAGGCGGCTCAGTTGCTCTGGAATGATTTCTTTGGATTGTTTTCACTGTATCTAGAGCTATATCGTAATCCATCGATCTCCTTTTGATATATCAGTTGTCTCAGAGAAGAGCTTAAGTGCTACAGCATTTCAAGTAAGGGCTGCCATTGCAACTGCACTGGGGGCAGTAGCTGCTCGTGCCAAGCTACTAGCTGATCAAGAAGAGAGGGAAATAGAACTTCTGATGGCATCCATTATTGAAGTGCAGGTCTTCTCCTCTACCTTATTTGAAATTAAAAAAACTTGTTACTTTGGAGCATAGGTCTTCTTTCTTTTTTATCCTTTTCTCCTGGAGTGTGAATATTTTGTGAATTTGCTTAGGTTCAGTAATTGTTAGTTAATTGGTCAGATGTAGCCACTACCAGTGCAAAAGGCATATGCAGATCTTAATCATTTAGTCACAGCCTAAATTATGTTGTGAAGATGAAAAGTGCATAAAAATTATTTGGGTTTTGTGACATTCTTTTTCTACAACCAAACGTCTTCCGCGAAAAGGAAAAGCTATGAATATTGAAATGACATTGATGTTTTAGTAAGAGATTTCCTTATTATTTATAAGATTTATTAAAGTTATTAATTCATTTCAAAAAAGTGAATTCATGTTAATGTATATGTATTTTGTATTTTATCTCAATGTCATGATAGATTTTGATGTGATAAAATTTACTATTTATTTGTTCTTTGGTGCTTTTTTAAAATTATTATTATTATTATTATTTATAGTATACATTGTTCCTTTGGAAGTCAACCATTGAGATACCTTCTGAAGATGCTAGGATCGAGTCTGAGTATGAACTTCATGCATGAACAGTTCTTATGTGTATTGTCCTTTGACAGCTGAGAAAGATACAATGCAAGATCAAACATTTTGAAGAGTTGGAGTTCATGATGGAGCATGAATACACACTATTGCAAAAGGAGAAGGAATCTACTCTTGAAGAGTGGGTGATGGTGCTCCAGCAGGCGTTTCAGGCAGGGATCCCAAGATGGAGCGATGATGGATTGCCCAAACCTTTCACCACCATGTAATATCATCGTCCTATGCCTTCTTGTGCTTTTGGGAGGTTGGCTTTGTGCTTATAGGCCGCTTTCTTCATCTATTTCGAGTGTAGAATGCCGGAGCATCCCCTGAACCGGAATATATGTTTCAATCAATTAGATTTGGCACTTTGAGAGGTAATTTATATGTTGTGGATAAACCTGTGATGAAAGTGTTCCTATTCTTCTAACTTTTCTGTGTGGCAGGATATGTTGATTGTCGAAGTCCGTGTTTGGATCTGGCCAAGGCATGTTGAATTCATTTTATTTGTTTTCGAAAGAAAAATGCACTCTGTGTTACTGATCGAAAAGTTGGACATGCAACGGGTGTCGCCTCGACAAAAAATTTGCCTCGTGTGAGGTATACAAACAACGCTTCTGTTATGGTAGTCTAACAAGTCACGAAGCCCATTTCATCCTAAAAACAGACATATCTTCTTCTCGTTGGCTGATGAACTCCCATCATGTAGGAGGAATTCACGATTTGTGATAGATTTTTTAAGGATGTCTTGGTCTCAAAATTTGTCCAAATGATTTGCTTCTTAAGTAATAGACTTGACCAATATTCCGTTTTTTTAATTATAATTTTGACAGAAAGACGAAGATTTTAATAAATTATATATATATATATATATATATATATATATATATATATATATATATATATATATATATATATATATATATATATATATATATATATATATATATATATATATATATCAAACTATCAGATACTTTGAAGTCTTTTGACCAAATTTATTGCTCTTTGATAAGAGATGGGAGGATGGGATTCCTTGATAAAGGATAAGAGGCTAACACAATATTTGAACTTAGAATCTTACAATAAAATTATCAAAATTTTTACTAGCTAGACTAATCAATATTTCAAAAATATATCAAATAATACTTCAAACCTTTAATCTTTGATCACCAAATTCATATTTATATGTTTAATAAAAAAATTATCTAATAAAGCCTCAACATGATGAGTTGGATAATCTTGAAGATTAATCATAATTTTTTAATTTAATCTCATATCAGAAAGTGAATTAAGATTAAAATTGAATTATAATAATTTGAATATATTATTATTATAGTATTTTGTGCTAATAATTCAGGCTCAATGAAATTATATGTGGTCGATCTAGTATCGCATCATATTGTGAAAATAGGTCGATGTAGTATCGAAACATGACGAGGAACTCAAATAAGAAATAATTACTAATACTAAAATTAACTCATGAGTAAACTACTATTAATTTTAACTTAATTCTTTATCCCAAAAAGATTTCTCAATGGGAGACATCTCTTCCGATTCTTGATGTAGAAAAAAACAGCATTATAGATGTAGAACAGATCAAGATTAACGTGCTCACATTACACTTCTATATCATCATTTCTTTCCAAGACAAAAATGTTGCCTTTATCATCCCTTCCTATCCGCATTGACTCATCCACATATCTAAGAAATGCTAAGGTTCAAATTTTTCATCAGATTTAATTCTTTTGGAAGAATGAATAGTGGATTTAATTCTACGAAGGATACGTTATTTCAAGCCAACCTTGTGGATTGAAAATGGCAAGGAGGAGGTCCAAATTCTTCTCGAAGATCTTCATCAACTGCCCAATTCCAGTGAATTAACTCTCAGAAAAAAATTTTATTTATTACCTGAGAGAAAGCCTTAAAATTAACATACACACACTACACTCTTTACCTGATCCGGAGTGATGTTTGATCTCTCAAGTTTGATGTCTACTCTCTGCAATAGAAGATCGGAGATGCCGATGAGTTTGACAAAGTAATTTGATGTTCAAAAAAGATTGACTCGTGTATAGCTCCAGAGGGTAGCAAGAACTCTTACAGTTTTGGATGCAATCCTATAGGAAGCCTCGATCGTCAGCTGCCCTGATAGTAGTTGTAATCCCCTCAAGTTGAACTTAATCACATTTGTCGCCTTTTCCTTTTGAAGATAATGCAGATTTAAAACTCCATCTTTTTTCTCGAAAATAATTGAGCATGATTTAACATATCAACAAAAGAATATTTTCTTCACAACAATAGACATAAAAGAAGATCAGATATCCTACATGCTGCAACATGTTCCATACTTCACCTTTTCTTCCTTTGCTTTATACTGTATGAAATTTATTGTGAAGATGCTAAGAACCTCATTTCGCTTAACCAACATGGAGATCCATTGATAAGATTTGGTACTTGTGATTAATGAACCCAAGAAGAAATAGAGTGAGAAGAAAGCCTGGAAAGTTATAACTACTATCATTGTTCCTTAGATGTAGGTGAGATAAACCTCAGAGAACAAACATCTCAAAGTTCAAGTTAAACTTTCTTTAACTTTACCTTACAATCTATTTAGATTGACTAAAATGGTAAATAATCTTTTTCTTTTTTCCAAAGGGTATGTTGTGAAGAGGGGATTTGATCATAAAATTATTGATAATAACTTACTGGCTAAACCAATTGACAATTTAAAGGATCTATTTGCTAAGGCTTCGAATCCTCAACCATGAGTAAGTAAATCAAGGTGTATTAAAATTGTCAATGGAATCTTTAGTAACTCTAATATATTACCATGAGATCAATATTTGAAGTGTAAAACTTGTCGGCTGATATTTCAAAGGTACATCAATAGAATTCATCGGATGAGGCTTTGAACTCTTGACCATTGGTGTTCAAATAAATGTTTGAAGTGTTAAAAGACATAATCACACACACTATACAAGCTTGATTATGTGTAGGCTTATGGTTCTTGTCAAATAACAATCAGCACAAAAAATAAATAATCTCGATTTATTAAAACATGTTTTCACTGCAAAGTAATGGAAATTGCTTTACCTTTGCAACATCGATTATTTGGAAGAAGTCCCCAAGGCTGATGAAGTCACGCAAACCAAGCTTTGTTCTTGTGGAACCTAATATTGAAATTGTGCTGTAAACAAGCTTCCAGCATCCATCCACCTTTCTTTTTCCCACATGGTCAGTATTTGCAAATATTTTAAAGGTAAAACAAACACATCGAATGATTCATCAGTAAACTAAGATTACATATTCCTCTCCGGATTTTAGTTGGCTGAAGTTTCTTTCTTTTATTTCAATATGAATGGTGATGTCAATTAATTATTATTTCTCAATGACCAAAACCTTGTTTATTTGGAATCCTCTCTCTCTCTCTCTCTCTCTCTCTCTCTCGGATAACAATCATTTCGCACGAGGAATTGTTGATCCCATTTGTTTCTGTTATATGAACCAAGATTTGACATATCGAAACGTATCGCTCGATACGGGCGGTACATCAGAAAGTATCAGTCGGCATGCTCATTACAACTCGGTATATACCAACACAGACCGATAATACGAATTATGGTATGAACAACTAACAAAGGTTATGAAGAAATGATAGCTTATGTAAGATAGGTGAAGATGTCAGTCACTTTCACTTTGTAAAATAAATATAAAAAAACAAACATAAATTAATAATATACTATCAGCATGATACCTAAGTTCCAAAGTATAAGCATAATTTGATTAATTTAAATTCATAATTGACAAAATATGCATGCCCATTGATTTGCAAAACATAAGCTAGTAATATACTATCAACATCGATTAATAAATTCAAAAAAAAAAATCCATAATTTATACCATAAATTATAATTTGATTCGTCGTGTTACCTACCTTATCTGGTAGATGGTCGGTAGGATATGGCGTGGGGTTTCGGGACTCCAGCAGTTCCACAAACCCAGCAATCTCTGATTTCTTCCAAGATGTGGCTCCAAAGATCCCTCTGTCAATGCCTTGATGTATAATGTGATATATCAGCGATCATCATCATCTTCCTCGCAAGTCACCATATGTAGCTCGATAAGAACGTGTTACTTACCCGTCAATGCCTGGTAAAGAGCGGCTTTAATGTCATCAATGGTTCCAAACTCTGCTGCAGATGATGGCCCATCTCTCCCATTGCCATTTGTGCCATCCGCCATTCCGGAAGCCCCTGTCGTCGATGCCGACGCAACCAGGGCCGATGCGGATCGCTTTCGAGATGAATGCGGTCTGTTTTGAGGACCCTTCGCGAGTCGGTTGCGGGGAAACGCTTCGAAGTTGCTCCAAGCCTGAGGAAGCGGCCGGAGGATGAGCACAGCCATTTGGGGTCGGAAATGGCAGCAGGTGACATGTGGTGTTAGGCCTGCAAAAGGAGAAGACTTCGTGAGAGAGAGAAATGAATACGCCTCGCCTGTCATGGTCTATGGAGCAGCACTAATGAGTGGCCATGATTCAAATAAAGAGGATAATGCTGGAATTTAGATATCGAGCTTTTTTGACCCCCAGAGAGATTGAGCTGCTTGATCGAGAGCTATGTTACACTGCTCCACCGACCACAGATTCTCCCAGTACAGGAAAAACAAATCATACAGGTAAACAAGAACAAGCAACCGAGATTTCAAGGCGCTGTAGAATGCCAAGGAAACAACATTCCAGACACAAATAAGCTGACAACGAGCGTCACTGAATAAACAATGAAAAGCATCAGCGGCAAAAGTGCCGACAATCCACTGCGTATCTATCGCTTCATGAGGTACAGTGTAAAGAAAGCAGCGGTGCTGCTGCATAATGGGTTGATTACAGGACGCCTGGTTTGAAGGTACTCTATTATGAGATTGCAGAAAAAGTAAACCAAGCTCCTGATGAAGAGGCTCAGTAAGTAACTACGACTTCATTTGTCTCAGAACTACAGCATCTTGCAAATACTTGTGGCAGCAGCAGCAGCTCATTCATGACTACCTGCTCGATGAACAAAAGATGTTAGGCCATAATGAATGGAAAAAAAGCGAAAAGCTAAGAGTGTCATTTCAGGCTGAGTCAATTAACATATTAGTCAATACTTTGACAAATATCCGCTCCATGAGAACTAAGCAAAAAGAGTGATAGCAGCAACTCAGATACTTTGTACACATTCTCAATATATATATATATATATATCTGCAGTTAGTGTAACACACCATGTATAAAATTGAACCACCACTTACATTGGAGATCTGAGCTCAAGGATGATATGATGCAATTCTGAAACTAATCATTCGGGTTCCTACTTGTTTGAGCAATTCAAAAATCTTATGATGTTGTCTACCAATCTTCCTTTCTGTTTTACCATCCATCCTCATTTCTATCTGATGCATATCAGGGAAACTGCTACAAATCACTTTCTTTCAGTTTAGATGATTGATCTGAAGTTGTTCGTCAGAGTTCAATATGGACTTGAAAGAATGTCAACTCAAGAATAACTTGTACTGTGTAAATGAAGGAACTAAATACCTAATATGACTAAAGATCTTACACAATATAAAAGAACTAAGTTTCTTATTCATTAAAAGGCCCTGAATATATGCTCACCCAGTAAACCAACAAAAATTGCAACAAGGTAGGTGAACCACCAAGTTCGATAGGCTTCCCATCAAGCAGAGATCATGGTGATAGCTCCACATCATGATTAATAGAGAGTTCTGTACAAACCAACAAAAGATCCGTAATAATGGTGGAGCTTGAGCTTAATGTCATTGGTGGATACATCACTTCATTTTCATGGTGTAAAAGGGCAACATACTGATGTGAGGGGAAAAAGGAACATATTCCATCCGGTACAAGGGAACTTTAACAATAATGGAGAACAGCTCCATGTTTGTTTGAGAAGCTTGATGGCAATCGTTGAAAAGCAAATAATGTGAATGAAACACAAATGCATGATTTATCAGAGAAACATAGCTATATTAGATCCATAATGTGAATGAAACACAATTCATAACATAGATCCATAATGTGAACGAATTACGAAACACAGTTCATATAATAGATCCATAATGTGAATGAAACACAGTTCAAGGTGTTCCTTGTGGCATAAGAGGACATACAAGATATGATAGGGAGACAACTGGAGCAGACCACCAAAAGATGTCAAATTTAAATAATATTACAATATACTAAACTAGGGAGGACTTATCAATTTTATTATGTCATATTGCATTTTGTTATTGAACTTCAAATCAAGATAAAATAAGATAGGAAGACATTGAAGCAGAATATATAGAAATGTTAAGTTAAAAGAAGATTACGATGTACCAAACTTAGATAACATATCGATTACACTTTAAAGCGACATTGTATTTTGTTGAACTTTAAATCACAAGACTACCACCCAAGACTAAGAGCTTGGAAGATTACATCTCCATAGTAGGCCATTATAAAGTCTAGAATGAGTTTTGGATAAAATAGTAATGGACTATATCAAAAACCTCCTAATACTACAAGAAAAACTGCAATAATGGTAGGAGTTGATTGACTGACAAAATATGTACATTTTAAAATTTTGTAATATTTTTACACGATCTGACAAACTTCTGGCCAAATTGTTTGTAGAGCACATGCGCAGACAACATAGGATGACTCAATCGATTATTTGTTATAGTAACAGAATCATTAAATTTCTTTCTGCACAATTTTTTTAAATTCCAAGGAATCAAATTCAGTACAAGCACAACCTATCACCAATAAGACAGATTAACCAGAAGTACTTAACTGTGAATTGAAGCTCATCTTAGTTGTTATACAGAATAATAGCCTCAGAAGTGGATTAACCATTCACAAACAGAATGGACATGCAACAATTCATTTAATTCCAATCAATATTACATCATGTGAAGTCTTCTACGGATGACCACTTCCAAATATTCTATCTTATATGGAAAACAACTCCACTAAGGTCGATGCAGTTGATGCCGAACTACAGGAACAAGACAGCATAGCTAAAAGTTGAAGAGATACGTAGCTGCTAGCTAGAATTGCATGAACCAAGTATATACAATGGCATAAGGAAAAGGAATCTTCTAATTTTTTAAGGTCATTCAATGGGCCAGAATAGTAGCTTATAAATTGGAAACAATATTCAATGTGACCAAGTTGAAACAATTCCAAGGACAGTCTGATGGTGCATTGGTACTATCACTCAAATTTCAAAGAACTGTATATTATAAATAATATGGAGATTATTCAGATTCGATGACATTGAAATGAAGTATTTACACAGAAGAAAAATATGGAGACTATTCAGATTCAATGAATATTGAATTGAAGATGAATAAAAGTGACAATTTCCAGATGAATGTTGTGATGCAGTTCCACTAGTCGAGCTGAAAATTTTCGTCAGCATTCCTCTGTAACACCTCAATAGTACTCACTGGTCTAGCTGAAAAAAATGATAGGCCCGACCGCAAAGGGATGTCAAGCGCAATGTTAGGATATCAAACCAAGATTTTGGACAATATTTACGTCAGCAGATAAGTCAACATTTTACTATTTTTGTGCTTGCGACAATCCTCCCAGCAAGGAACTACACATCAATGACTTAAATACATAGTTCCAGCTTTCTGAAACCAAAAAATAAATATATATCATTACAAAAATACACATATTTTCATAGAGCTTAGTAAATCCTATAGTGTTCAAACCAAACCATTTTTGTGGTTTGGTTCAGTTAAAGTAAGGTAGTCCAAACCAGAACCAATTCAGATCTACCTAACTGAACCGATTCAAAACCGGTTAATTCGGTTTGGTTAACTAGATTATAATTTCAAGTAATTTAAAAAATCTAATTTTTTAAATGAATCGAACCAAAATCTTGGTCCAATTGGACAAAACGATAATATTTAGAAAATTGAGCCTACATTAATTAATCGGTTAACTAGATTATAATTAATCGTAATTTAAAAATATAATTTTTTAAATGAATCGATTCAATTCAATTGAATCGAGCCAAAATCTTCGTCCAGTTGGACAAAATGATAATATTTAGACAATTGGACCAATTTGATTAATCGGCTTGAACCGATTATAATTTCAAGTAATTTAAAAAATCTAATTTTTTAAGGTCATTCAATGGGCCAGAATAGTAGCTTATAAATTGGAAACAATATTCAATGTGACCAAGTTGAAACAATTCCAAGGACAGTCTGATGGTGCATTGGTACTATCACTCAAATTTCAAAGAACTGTATATTATAAATAATATGGAGATTATTCAGATTCGATGACATTGAAATGAAGTATTTACACAGAAGAAAAATATGGAGACTATTCAGATTCAATGAATATTGAATTGAAGATGAATAAAAGTGACAATTTCCAGATGAATGTTGTGATGCAGTTCCACTAGTCGAGCTGAAAATTTTCGTCAGCATTCCTCTGTAACACCTCAATAGTACTCACTGGTCTAGCTGAAAAAAATGATAGGCCCGACCGCAAAGGGATGTCAAGCGCAATGTTAGGATATCAAACCAAGATTTTGGACAATATTTACGTCAGCAGATAAGTCAACATTTTACTATTTTTGTGCTTGCGACAATCCTCCCAGCAAGGAACTACACATCAATGACTTAAATACATAGTTCCAGCTTTCTGAAACCAAAAAATAAATATATATCATTACAAAAATACACATATTTTCATAGAGCTTAGTAAATCCTATAGTGTTCAAACCAAACCATTTTTGTGGTTTGGTTCAGTTAAAGTAAGGTAGTCCAAACCAGAACCAATTCAGATCTACCTAACTGAACCGATTCAAAACCGGTTAATTCGGTTTGGTTAACTAGATTATAATTTCAAGTAATTTAAAAAATCTAATTTTTTAAGGTCATTCAATGGGCCAGAATAGTAGCTTATAAATTGGAAACAATATTCAATGTGACCAAGTTGAAACAATTCCAAGGACAGTCTGATGGTGCATTGGTACTATCACTCAAATTTCAAAGAACTGTATATTATAAATAATATGGAGATTATTCAGATTCGATGACATTGAAATGAAGTATTTACACAGAAGAAAAATATGGAGACTATTCAGATTCAATGAATATTGAATTGAAGATGAATAAAAGTGACAATTTCCAGATGAATGTTGTGATGCAGTTCCACTAGTCGAGCTGAAAATTTTCGTCAGCATTCCTCTGTAACACCTCAATAGTACTCACTGGTCTAGCTGAAAAAAATGATAGGCCCGACCGCAAAGGGATGTCAAGCGCAATGTTAGGATATCAAACCAAGATTTTGGACAATATTTACGTCAGCAGATAAGTCAACATTTTACTATTTTTGTGCTTGCGACAATCCTCCCAGCAAGGAACTACACATCAATGACTTAAATACATAGTTCCAGCTTTCTGAAACCAAAAAATAAATATATATCATTACAAAAATACACATATTTTCATAGAGCTTAGTAAATCCTATAGTGTTCAAACCAAACCATTTTTGTGGTTTGGTTCAGTTAAAGTAAGGTAGTCCAAACCAGAACCAATTCAGATCTACCTAACTGAACCGATTCAAAACCGGTTAATTCGGTTTGGTTAACTAGATTATAATTTCAAGTAATTTAAAAAATCTAATTTTTTAAATGAATCGAACCAAAATCTTGGTCCAATTGGACAAAACGATAATATTTAGAAAATTGAGCCTACATTAATTAATCGGTTAACTAGATTATAATTAATCGTAATTTAAAAATATAATTTTTTAAATGAATCGATTCAATTCAATTGAATCGAGCCAAAATCTTCGTCCAGTTGGACAAAATGATAATATTTAGACAATTGGACCAATTTGATTAATCGGCTTGAACCGATTAAAGTCTTAGAGCAGTGAGCTCAATCGGATTGATATCTCTTCAATTAAAATCGGTTCGATTCGATTTGAACCAGTTAACTGAACCAAAGAAGCGTACTCTTGAACCAAGACCATTTATAGCCTTCAAAATCGAATAATTGGTGAACCAGCTCGGACTGAACGGTTTTGAACCGGTTCAGTTTGGTTTTCCGGTTCAATTTGAACACCCCTACCCAGTATATAGAAAAATAATCATAGTTTATTATTGCTGAAAAATTCATTCCTCAAAAACCAATGTTTTGCACGGTATGTGTCATCTTTACTATCTAGTCTATACAAGCTAATAGCATCAAACATTCATCCCTATGCTTGGCCGTAGCGCCATCCATCTGCAAAAATCTGAAAACTATTTCTCATTTCATCGTAGTGGAGAAGACAAATGCAAGTTTAAAAATTATAACTATGGAAATACACGTAACATCAAATTACAAGTAACCGACAAGGAGATAAGCAGTTTTAGAAACTAGAAAGCAACAAATCAAATATCATCAGATACAAAAAATGTGAACAATCACACTCATACATGTATCTGTTTGAAATCCATAATTATATAAAAATAAGCATTTGCAGAGATGAAAGACCCCTTTGCTAAATAGTAATCAATTTCGCACTTCCTAGAGTTCCTTCTAAAGTTCACCTACAAACTCACCAGTAAAAGCACAATTCTGAAACACAAGGATGGATGAAATTGCATTCTTTAGCAAAACAGTAAGGTAGTTATTCTTCATCTCTAGGAGTTTGTGAATAAAATAAACTCCATATAGCAAATTTATATGATTAATTGCAAGGATAAACCAAACCCTAAACCAAATTTAACCAACAACAGCAAGAAGAAGGCAGTGACCCCTACCTATTGACATTAAGCATTTCCTTAGCCTCCTGCTCCTCTTCCATCAGTTCCTCGCTCATGTACTTGGTCAACAGTTCCTTCTTCTTCTTCTCAACGACCATCCTCTCAATCTCCTTGTCGTCTGGAAGCGGAACATGTGCCACAAACTCCTGCTGCACCTTGCTCCTTTCCAGCTCCTCCAGCTCCATCTCCAACCTCCTCTCCTCCTCCACGACGTCCTCGACCCCCTCAAACAGCACTACTTCAACGGCGGGGGCAGCAGTGGGCTCCACGCTCGCCACCTCCCCACTCTTCACCATCTTCATGGCCTCACTCCGGATGGCCTTGATGCGCTCCAACTCCTCGACTGCTCGGCGACGCATGTCGTCCTGGGCAGGGGCCTCGAGCTTCTCGAGGATGCCATCCTCGTCGTCGCGGTAGCCATAGTAGCTGGCGTCAATCCGCTTGTAGATCTCGTAACGGGTGCGGCGTTTCTTGACCTCCGGGGGCTTCTCGAAGAGCTCGCGGACTCCAGGGAGTTTCTTGGCGGCGCCAAAGTAGCGGTAGCCGGGGCCACGGCCGCTGGGGTTGGGGACGTCGATGATGTTGCCCTCGAGATCAGTCATCTTGGCTGCATGCTTGGTGTAGTTGGGGCCCCCGAGCTCGACGATGCGGCGCTCCCAGTGGACGCGCTCGCGGAGGAGCTTGTTGATCTCGTCGTTGAGGTCGCGGAGGCGGTGTTCGCCGAGGCCCTCGTTTTGTATCTCCGTCACCTTGACGCCGATCTCGCGGAGGATCTCGGAGCGCCATTTGTGGGCATCGGCCAGGTCGCGGCACTCCGAGGCCAGGTAAGGACGGCGCTCCTTGGGCTTCCTCCTCTCCTCGTTCTTCATATCCACCCATCGATTCAGCATCGACTGCGCCTTCTCCTCGTTGCGAGCCATCACTGCCCGACGTCACCGGTAGCCGAGGAGATAAAAGAGAACTACCGCCTGCGTCGGTGAAGAGCGGAGGATTGTGTCGGAGGACGGTGGGGCACGAGTCGCCGGTGGCCGAGGAGATACAAAAGAAAACCTAGACGGGAGGATCGCGCGGTGGGTAAGAAGGAAACAGTTATCAAATCGGTTCGATTGCCCTAATCAAATTGACACATTTTTGCAATTGTTTCGAAAAAAAAGTCTATTGGGGACGTTTTTGTCATGACATCGTTGCAGGGGATTTTTATCGACGATCTATTTTTTTATTACAAATAGTAAAATTATATTTTATTATTGTTAAAGATTATAAATAACAAAAAAAACCTTTTAAGAAATTTTAATATTCTAAGATACATCTCTTGATATAAATATCCCAACAAACTCTTTCTATACAACAATTTTTCATCAAAATAATTTAAAAAAGATATATAATATAATATGTAGATCGAAGAGGAGAATGTGTGAAATAATTTTTGTCATGTTTGTTAGATCAATTTAACGCTTTTAGTGTTTAAGATGTCAACAAGTTACATGTTCAAAAAATAATATTTTAGGTGTTTTTATAATAAGCTATAAGGTGCAATATGTTCTATATTGCATCAACCCCAAAGATGTTATATTTTGAGCCTTTGCATATTCTAAATAAGTAGTTATAGAAAATAAAAATATGATTGATAATTAAGAGATTATATTTAGTAAAATTATATTTTAAGTGATTACCAATAGTTATAAGGAGTTGCTAATAGCAAACTTGTTGATCCTTCAGTCTTATTGTCCGATCATCTCCATCCTTGTCTTCTTCCGTTTGATCGACAAGTTCGATCATGGATTATTAGGTGCATTTTCTGCTTCTTCTCTTCCTCCGTCACCTTTTTCTCATATCCTCCTCTATCTAATTTCTGAAATAACCCCTAAAATCATAATGAATTAGAAATTAATGGATTTATAATTCATATCTAATATGTTTGTTACAAATTAAAATATATCAGACTAATAATAATGTGCTAAAATTAAAAAAGTAATAATCTTGTATTACTCCTAAAATCAAATTTAATCGTCAATTTGACATGACGAAATTGTTTCAACCTCGCTCGTATTTCGAGCACTGTCATGTTCGGAAGAGGAATCATTTAGTATTCAGACTTGGAGGACGGAGGAATTTATTCCAAGGCAAAGATCATTCGCACTGTCATGATCCGACTCATGGATGTTTAGATTCTTGAATAAAGAGATTAAAGTTGCAATCTTTTCACTTTTTTTTAGTCAAAGTGAGGATAAGAGAGCAAGGTGAGAAGCCTAACCTACAATCGTACTGGCAATTAGGGTAAGCAACGGAGACTGAGAAGAAGATCGCGGACGGCACGAACACCACCATCCGGTAATGGTCAGCCACCTCCTTGTCCGTCAAATAGAACGCTCCACGGTGCCGACGAAGCTCCGATTCCTGGCCCACGTTCAGCAGCAGGGCCCCGGAGGACCTTCCAATCGCGGCAGAACGGGCGCTGGCTTGCCTCGCCACGAGGACGACGAAGACAACGGCCGGTCCCACGCCCTCTCTTCCTCCCGGAGGCTTCGGCATGAACGCCTGGCGAAGGGCGTCGCCGGTGATCGCCATCGAGGAGAACGCTTCCACTTGGACCGATCCGGGGATCGTGTCCCGGAGTCGATGTATGCTGGACTGGGTTGATCGGACGAGGTAGGAAATCGAACCATAGTAAATAATATATATATATGTACACATATTTCATTGTCTATTTAAGTGTCACAATTTCTTTTGCAAAAAACAATATTGTGATTTAGATGAGATGAAGACTTGAGGATGCAATTTTGTCCGTCGGGCATTTCTATTTATTCATCTCACTTTTGTATTTTTCATTTCAACCACAAAATATCTCATATATTTAGATAAATATGGTTGGAATGAAAACGAGGCTATTTACTCAGAAAAGAAAATTAATCCTTTTTTTAGAAAAGCGGAAACACCGATGAATCGCCCTTCTTCACCGCATAAGAGGATGGGAATTCGAGTTGGGCAAACGCGCATTTCGTCGGTCAGGGATTTCCTTTTCGCCGCCCCGGACGCTCGATTCCTCTCGTTTCGATCGGCCGCGAAGGAACGCCTCCGGTTGTATTGGTCAGAATTCGGTTCTGTTTCCATCGAAATAAATCGTCTGCTGGTTCGGCGGTTACTTATGGTTTCGAGGCTGCAGCGATGGCGGGCGCGCTAGTGGATCGAGCCACGAGCGACATGCTAATGCGGCCGGACTGGGCGATGAACGTGCAGATCTGTGATATCCTCAATCGCGATCCGGGGTATGCGTTTCTGCTTTGCCCTCCTCTTATTCTTCGGTTGTTCGTCGAGTCTTTGGAGATGATGTTACTGTTGCATCCGTTTTGTGAATTGTTTTGAGGTGATTGTTCGCTGAGCTGTCTTTGTAATCATTGAATCACCCGCTTTCATTTCCCCCGTCGCTTTCCGGAGATCTAGTCTTGCTTTTTCGTGGACTTGCTTCTTTATTAGGTAAATTCAAGCGTAAAATGGTGTTTTGATTTATAATAAATAAAAAATACTGATTAATGTTACCAAATTCTTATTGTATTAAAGCAAGCTTAGTTAGTATCCCATTGGACGTTTTAAATTCAGCCACATTTTAGACTAAAGATGCATTGTTTTTGTTCATAATGATGATATATCATTGTGCTTCAGCTGTTTGGTAGAGTCAAGGAGAAAAATTGTTTAAGCATAAACGTTTAGGCAAAAATCATAAATTTTAAAATAGTAATTTCTTTTTTTTCCTTATGCTCATTAAAAAATTTCATGTCAAAGGACTGTAGGGTATGTGTCATTAATTCAGGTGAAATATTTATGATGCTGAAATTAGAGATAGAGTTTAAAGTATAAGTATGATCAATTGTGTTTTTTTTTTTGGAATAGTGATATTTAAATAATTTGTAATAACAAATACGGTGATATTTATGAGAAATAATATGGAACAATTGGCACTGGAACAAATTGAAACCTTAATTTGGCCTGGTGAAGTCGATTGCACATTGTTGTGATGTACTATGTTGCCTATGATTGTGGTTTCTCCCTAATTGTCATTTATTGCTTCAAAAGTTCAGTTGGTGAAGTTCATAGTTGGGTTGTCATAACCAGAAAATGGCACTACGGAAATCAGAGCTATTTAGAGGAACTTAGTAGTCTAAGGAAGAGGCTAGCATGTATTAGAGTGAATAGAAGATATCTATAGGTATTTTAATTAGCATAATCTGTAAGTCTGCAAGGTTCCTTCCAAACTTAATAGTCAAAGAGGCTGGCATGATTAGAATGAATGGAACATATATAGACGATATATGCGGAAATTTTCATTAGCATATTCTATAAACGGGATAAAGTGTACTTCTGCTAGGTTCCCTCCTCTTTTTGGATGCACTTCTAATTGATCCTTTACCTTTTTCCTTTTTGAATTTATCAGTTTGTGATCAGCTTTTCAAGTAGTTATTTTTCTTAAGAAAAAAGGTAAACTCTGATTCTTTTGTGTTGATTGACATTTATTGGGGTATAGGAATTGATTGAAAGAGGAGTTTTGAGTATCTCTATGTTGTCTCAACAAATTCAAGGATTACATAAACCCACCATGCCAGCAAGTGTTGATTAGTGCTTACTGTGTCAGCATAGAACTGGCGCTCCATCATGTTAATATTTTGAAGTGTACCTATGTAGCATTGGGTGGTTGGCATATAATCCATTTTGGCTGGCATACAGAATGTGCAACTAGTGCTGATTGGCAAGATGCTGCTGGCATTATCAGCATCAAAGCTGTCATATAAGTGAACCATCTTTTACCTTCAAGCTTTGAATTCTATAGGGTCTGGTCTGAGGTGTTTGGGTGGCGGTCCTAAGGATTTGCCAACTAGTGCTGATTGGTAAGAAGTTGGTCATCAGCATGAAAACTGTCATATAAGTGAACCTCGTGGTAACCACATCTTTTACCTTTTAGCTTTGAATACTGTCAAGTCTGGTTTGAATACTATAAGAGTCTGGTTCTTGCATGGTGGTACTAAGAATTTGATGGGAGTGCATTTGAACGAGAATAATTTGGTAAGATACTGTAGTGACTCAAGGCACTTACTCATGAGGTCGGTAAACATAATTATGTATTGCTTTTTAACTGCATCATCAGGGAATAAATTGTTGCAGTAGCAGTGTTCCCAAATGGCTTACTGTTTTATGCAATTCCACGAAGAAAAAGAAAACCACTAAAATGTTCTCAACTGAATTTTGATAGAAATATTATAGGATACATCAAGTTTATGTGCATCCAGTAAAATATGATAAAGTAGGTCAACTTTTCATATGCATGTTAAATATTTTGATAAAGTAGGTCAATATTTTGATAGAAATATTATAGGATACATCAAGTTTATGTGCATCCAGTAAAATATCATAAAGTAGGTCAACTTTTCATATGATAAAGTAGGTCAACTTTTCGTATTGCATAGACTTGAGTGCCTGTCCTTCCAAGCTCTCAACCGAATGCTGTTATATGCATCACTTGTAGGCTGCAATTCCAAACTGAAACAATTGCAAGCTGTAAATATTGATCTTGGCACCTAACATTTCTAAATGGAACATAATGCAATTGTAGGAGTACATAATCAAAGGCAAGAAAATATCTTTCCATAATTAATAATTTTTTGCATGTTACATATTCTATTAAGGTCTCTAGTTGTGATACCTCTTATGGCTCTTTCTCTCATTGGTGTTTCAAAGAAAAATAAAAAGAAAAAAGGAAATAGAAATGGGTAGCTGATTGCTAAATCCAATCATGTTTGTTAGCATCTAATGGTTCACCTAGGAACTTCACATTTGTTTGCTTATGTGATGGGCCAGTCCACTTACATGTATTATGAAGAATATTACAATACTGATTTTTTTTTCTTTGGTTACCAGGCAAACTAAGGATGCTATTAAGGATCTCAAAAAACGTATTGGGCATAAAAATCCTAAGGTTCAGCTTCTTGCGCTAACAGTAAGTACTTCAGATAGTTTGGCTTCAAATTGTTTTATGTTTTTTCAGAGTTATATTTGAGGCCTACATGAAGGAGCATTTTTATATTTTTGACTCATAATCACTGTTTAGTTATTAATCATTTTTTAATTCAAGATGTGGTATTCACAATGATTTCTTAAAGGAGAAAAGGCCATGAACCTTGCATTTGTTAGTCATGTGTCATTGTGGTGTCTAATACAATTTGCTTTTTTGCTGTTCAGCTAATTAAGCAAAATTTATATCTTTACTGCATTTGATTCATTTTGGTTACTCTTCACATTTTGAGTTTTTCTGTGTTCATGTTGTTTTTACAAAAATGAACAAATAATTTGTTTCTTGCAGCTATTGGAAACAATGATAAAAAAGTGTGGTGACATAATCCATATGTATGTTGCTGAGAAAGACATATTGCATGAGATGGTGAAGATTGTAAAGAAGAAGGTCTTAACTGTTCATATTTCAGTATTTTTCTCATTTACAATCTTTTATTTTTATTAAAGCTTCACTGATTCCTGATTATTTCTGTACAGCATTCTGATTCTCATGTTAAGAAAAAGATACTTATATTAATAGATACGTGGCAAGAAGCTTTTGGCGGTCAACGAGCAAGATATCCTCAATACTATGCAGTGTATCAAGAACTGCTGGTAGGCTTTTGCATGTTAATTATTTAGCCACCTTCCATTTTATATTGCTACTAAATGCATCATTGGTATTTGATTTTTCAATTCAAGATATGTTTGGAACAAAAGAAAAAATATGTGAACCAGTTAAGTTTTTGGAGAAATTCTTGTTGAATTATGTTTCTATTGATTTATTATTTCTAAGACTATTGTTTTTTTCCCATCAGAGAGCTGGAGCTGTATTTCCTCAGAAATCTGAGAGGTCTTCACCTGTTTGTGCTCGTCCACAGGCAAGGCCTCTGCGTTCCCATCCTCCACCAGTGCGGAGTCCTGAGTTTCAAAACAAAGCACGTGGATCTTCAATTACACCTGCTGTTCCAGTTTTGAGGTACTTTTCCTATCATCTTATCAATTACATGCAATATACTATAGTACCAAATGTTTGTTAAAGCATGACAGTGACCCTTATATTAATTCTTTCCTTTCTCATTGTCACTTTGGTAGCTGACGTCTTCAGTTTTGATGCTTAACACTTTGTTTAGAGTTCTTTTTGTCCTTGATACGGAACTTATTGTATTTGCTTTGTGTTTGTTGGATATAATTTTAAGTAAGTCAGGTACCCAATCAAAAATCTAAGTGAAAGAAGAACATATACCCGGTGGATACCTTGGTTGTTTGAAAGGTCTTAAATACATGTTGGTTCTGACCCAAGTTCTTGTTATAAAATTGCTTCTATCTAGTTGTATAATATTCATTTTGATCTACTCTGAGCTTAGTGAGCTAGCTAAGAAAAATTGTGACAAACATTTAGGATATGCTACATGGGTCAGAGTCATATAAAATTCATACTCTTAGTTAAATTAAAAGTATTTAAATCTTTATTTATATTTTTTAAAATAATCATACATCTCTCTATAGTTAATCTATAAAGCATAAGTTTTAACCTAGGTTCGAAATACCGTACCGTACCGATGTTTCGACGTTCGCTCGATACGGTACGAAACGGTATACCGTTATATATATATATTTAAAAGGCGACGTCGCCTCGTTTATATATATATATATATATATATATATAATTTTATTATTATTATTCGTTCTGCCGCGGTCCGCGTACCGGTATACCTTCAGACTGGTACATATCGCCCGTACCGGGCGGTATTATTCGGTATTGCCTACCTTAGTTTTAATAACGATCTTAGAGAATTATCTTTTTAATCTAATAGATACTTGGTGATCACACAAAACTATTGATACTCCTCTACTTTTCGACCATCAATTTTTACTCATTAGATAATATCTTCGTCTATCTTTCTATCTTGTTGAATAATTGATTCAACGCACCTAAAACTTTTACTTAACTTTTAAACTTATTATCCAGCTAACTTAACTTTATCATCAGGAGGAGTACTAGTATTACTAAGATTACAACTCATATATTCAGTCTTAATTTAAAACATTAACTTTCAAAGTTTCTCCCTATGACTCAAATTTAAAATTAATTCATTTAAACACTCATCAAGTAAAACAATATGATCAACAAATAAAATACATCAAGGAGGTTTTTTCTGAATATGAGTTGTAAATCCATTCATTACTAATGTGAAGAGGCAAGGACTTAATATGAATCCCTTAGATATACTCTCTATAACACTAGTGAATATACTATCTACCGATATAATTAGTAGAAACACCTTGCTTTTCTAAAACTCATCATCTTAAATCTCTAAAAACTTTATCATAAGTCTTCTCTAAATTAATAAAAGTCATATACAAATCTTTCTTCTTCTCTCTATAACATTTTTCATTAATTATCTCAATAAATAGATAGTTACCACTATTTATCTTCGTAGCATAAAACCAAATTGATATATAAAAATATTTGTTTCATATCTTTTTTGAATTTCAATCTTTTTTTTTTCAAAGTTTCATAGTGTGGTTCATAATATTAGTTCCTTTATAATTAAAATATCACCCTTAGACATTTTTTTATATCTCAAGATTTTATTAGATAAATTAGTCAAACAAACTATTCCCCTCACATTCTTACCTACTTTTATCTTTTTCAAAGTTTCGTTGCTCTAATCTTATGAATAAATTAATAATTATTAAACCTATAACTATTATATATTTTTAAGACTAAGTTATTTGTGAAATATTTATTAAATAATTAAAAAATACTTTATTCACCTTTCCTTAATTTTATTATCGTTAATAAATATTTTTTTATATTCATTCTTAAAACATTTTATATTACCTAAATCATTGCTCTTTCTTTCTCCTTAGCAAAATTTGATATATTTTTTTTCATCCTTATAACATAAATCATTATAAAAATTATCTTAAGTTTTATATCTTGCCACAGTGATATCTCCTTTTGCCCCTTTTAGATTTTATACATCTTTCAGATTTCTCCTCACTTATATAATTTCACAAATCTTTAAAGCATGAATTTTTATTTGTAATTACTTTTTTGAACTTTCTCACACCACCAACTCTTTCGTAAAGCTACACCTCTACCATTAGGTTCCCAAGAATCTCCAAGGATCTCCTTTCTTATGCTCATAATCTTATTGGTTATTATAGTCACATAACATTAATAGTATCCTTATTTTTTCCAAACCTGCTCTTTTTCCACTTTATAGTTAAAAATCCTCATATTCTTGTCTCCACATTTTCTACTACTATTTTTGTCTTTCGATTTTAGCAACAAATATCTAATACCATAAGTCTATTTGATTCATCAAGCTTTCTCCATATACAATTTTACAATCATGATACATAAATTTATCAAGGTTTGTCGTTACATGCTGACCACGGTGCCGATCCTGGCCCAAATCAGTATATACTGATTGGTACCGACGTACCATATGTTGGTATACCATCATGTACTGACAAACTAGAAAAAAGACAGAAAAACCCAAAAAAACCTGAAAATTTGAAAATTTGAAAAAAAAAATCTATTTTAGAATTTCTATCCATCTTTTAAGTGAGAAAAAAGTCAATTTGACTATAGTTGTGATTGTAATCAAATGTTTATCTCTCTTTTTGAAGTGTGTGTTGAGATCACATAATATAACAAAATCTAAAACCGTACCCTCTCCTCATTCCTTTCCCCATGACAAAAGTCCTCATGTACTCTTTTAACTTCACAATATGCTTTTCCTACATAACCATTCAAATCTCCTCCAATCATGTTGTAATATAAATTCCATCCAAGCTGCATTTTAATTGATGGTTCTCTATGCAATACTGTATTTCTTCTGGCTTACAGATTATCACTGTTGGTTCTGGTGCTGCAACTTCAGTACTCAAATTTTGGTTGATTTCTCAGACTCAATGAAATTGAGAATGCTCGTGGTATCATGGATGTTCTAGCAGAGATGTTGAATGCCTTGGATCCTGTAAACAGAGAGGTAGGATGCACTTCAAGACTTGTTTTTATAATAACTTTTTACAATGCTATCTTCGAATATCACTTTTTTTTGTCAAAAGTGGCAATTAATTTGTAGTTTTAAAATTCTTGAATGCATTTTTATTTTTCTGGGACCATGCTATTTTGACTAAAGTGAGTTAGAGGTCTTGGATGATAAAGTCTCTTTGCTGTGTTATTAGCTGGTCATTTATCCTTGAAAATTTTGAAAGCTCAATAGTTTTGGTTCAATTTAGAGTTTTCATTTTCTGCTCATCTCATGTTGATTTTTATATACAGGGTCTCAAACAGGAGGTATTTGTTGACCTTGTCGGTCAATGTCGTACCTACAGACAGAGAGTCGTGCATCTCGTTAACACAACCTCGTGAGTACTCTCGATTGCTCTCTCCATGTTTAATGGATTTTTAAAGAAAATAAAGTGAATGAAGTTTCGACTAAGCTGTTTTTCCTTCTGCACAAATTTGTGATATATCACCAATTAATTTGTTAATGTATACTTTTAGCCAGCATTTCCATTTTTGTCTCCAAAAGATGAATTCAATAGTAGTTTTCCCCCTTGTCCCTTTTTACTTGCTCTCACCTTTCTAGTTGTGTTTATGGAAGATGGTGTGTCAAAGTTACTATGTTAGTCTTCCTCTGACATCTGATATAAACATGATTGTATCATGAGGTACTTGTGTAGTCACTCGACTGTGCTCATCAGCTTCCAAGATTTTGGTCTTTCATTGGTTATGCTGTTTTTACAGAGATGAGGAGCTGCTTAGCCAAGGACTTGCTTTGAATGATGATTTGCAGAATGTGCTAGCAAAGCATGATGCTATTGCTGCAGGTATTGCTGTTCATGATGAGAAACAAAAATCTGCACTTGACCATGTTGATGATTCTTCAGCTAGCAAAGAGTCAGATCTAAGGTAGTCCAGTTTTTTAAACAACTTGCTATTTACAAACTTTCTATCTACACCGTAGGCATGTTCATGCCAGGTTATGAGTAAATTCGAATCACTTCTTTGAGATAAATAAATGTATTGTGAAGTTTTAAGAACAAAATTTCTTTTGAGCACCTGCTTCTGTAATAGTAGTTGGACAATTTGAAGATTGTTAATCTCTTTAAAGTCTGTTATTCAATCAATTTCTTTCAGTCAAGATTAACCAACAGAACATGCTTTGTTTTGAGTGTGGCAAAGTTTACATCGTACTTGGTGATGTTTCTTCTTTCCATTCTAGTATGTAACATGATCACAACTTTATGGCATAGGTTGTCAACTGCAAGTTCAAGCTCAAGTAACCAGCCGCCTCCTCTTCAGCAATCACTGCTACATGGATCTCCTACATCCTTTGATTCATCAATCTCTTCAGCAAAAATTGAACCCAGTATGGACCTTATTAGTGGTGATGACTACAATAAACCTGCAACAGAGAATCCGCTAGCTCTTGTTCCTGCCAGTGAACCACTTACCAATGTTGCTTCTGAGCAGAACGTCTTAAGGCTTGCAGAAATGTTTCCTCCTATCATATCTAACAGTAGCAGCACAAATCCTGCAAACTGTTTTGATTCAAATTCTGGAATTCCCGCACAACAGACATATCCTGCTGGAACCAACATTCAGCTGCAGGTGCACCTAATACAACAGCCTGCCCTTTTTACTAGTGGAGGCATCCAAAGCTCAGGAGCACCTCAATTTGAGCAGGCAAGTCGTGATCAGGGAGTGCAGCTAACCCACATGAGCATTGTGTGGGATGGTCAACTTTCTCCAGCATATAATCCGGAGGAACAGGCACTAAGTTATGGTAAAACCATCACCTTTTCTTCTCATTCTTTACACTTATTTTTCTATTTAAAATTCTACCAACCTTTTTTCATGGTTATACTCTTGGCATCTCTAAGTTTCTAGTATCTTAGACATTGATCACTAATAGAATAAGAATGGGATGGTTAAAATGAAGAGAAAATTTGTTTGTTCTGCAATTAATGTACACCCATCCCATTGAAAAGAAAATTTGACTAAGATGGTTACAGGACTTGATGTTCTAGGGATTTAAATGTTGAGTTCTGTGAAAAATATCATATACAAAAGGTGTCTTGTAAAGGGGGAATGTTGAGATTCCATGAATGGGCATTATGCACTATATAGAATAAGCAATCATTGTATTTATAGTAAACCAGAGGTAACTCCTCCTTTTGAGTGAGAAACCATTAGCATTCAACTAGGAAAGTGTTCAGTGCAAAACATTCATAATCCTTTATAACATCACTTGGTTATGAGCAAATCCTTCCTCTCATATGTATATATTTATTTCTGGCCTCCCACTCACCCATAAAGCCATATCAAAAGAACTTTGTTCATCATTAAAGATCACTCAGATGAAAAATCCATTCTACAATAGAATTGTGATTTTTTTTTTTCCTTTGGTGTAATTGAATTTCGACTGATGCAGATGATCAAGCTGGTGCTCTTCCCCCACCACCATGGGAGGTGCAACCTGCGCAGAATGATTTGCCAGGTTTGCAGCCTCAACCATTTCAAATTGCTCAGCATGGAGACATGCATTCCTTACCAATACAAACCGGCCAGCTTGAAGGCACTCAACCTCAACCCTCGCTGGCCGGCCAGCTGGGAAAAATGCACCCACAGCATGTACCGGGCACCCTGCTCGAAGGGTTGCAACCTCAGCTTGCACAAAGCAGTCAGGTTGTAGGCGTGTATCCTCCGATGCAAAACAGCCGGATGACAGCCATGCATCCACAGCAAATGTTTGGAGGCCGTGTCGCCGATATGGGTCAACAGTCCATGCAGGGGGGGGTTCGGCTGACAGGCTACGGATTTGGGCAGCAGCCAGATGCTCAATACTATGATCCAATGAGCCCAGCATACCCTTATTCTAATCCAACTGAGCTCTCACATGGAATGTATGGGCTGTCCGTGCAAGATAATAGCACATATCAAGGTAACATTTCTTCCTACCAGATGCCCACCGTATCCTCATCTAACCTGCAGCAGCCGAACAAGCCAATGAAGCCTGAGGACAAGCTTTTTGGTGATCTTGTTAGTATGGCCAAAACAAGACAAAATAAACCTACTGTCAGCAGGGTCCAGGGCTTGTAAAATTTTACGAGCAGAACTATTTTTTCCACATTCTTTTTTTTTGTGCTGATTCTGGTGCTTGATTATTATGTATTTTCTCTTGTCTGCATCTCCATTTGTATTTTGTCCTCGTTTTATCAATCATTCACTTCATTTTGGAGGATAGAGGTTATTACAGAGATCTGATGTACAGTGTTGCTTACATGTTTGATGGTTCAGAGCCCTCATTTTCGACGGCGAACCTCTTCCGTAAGTCACTCTTTCGGGTACAGTGTTTCAGATGAGCAAGTAATATGATGCAAGTTGACACATAGCATACGTAGTGAAACTGATGCACTACTGTAACCCCATATATTGCTTCGATCTACCAGTATATGACTGTACAACAAAAATGCCATGGCTTTATTGCTAAGAGGGTTGATATCTGAACACCCCTTTCTTGTGAACCATTTGAATTGGAAACAAGTTTGGTGCTTATCGATGATCGTAGAGGCTTCATGCATCCTGATAAAGCTGATGATATAAGATATTGGAACCCCAATCGGTAAATATGAAATGGATCCTCGCCTAGCATGCTGTGGCCAAGAAATCATCACTTGGTTGCTCCACCACTAGATAGGTAGGTACGTTTGTATTCCAAGTGATAAACCAGCTTTGGCTTTTAAAGACAAACAAGATTATCCAAATTAGAACTTAGCTTTAATATAATCTTAACACTCCATATATGTTGGGAAAAGGTTGGAAATTATGTTACTCTCCATCCATATCGACTAAAATATTTGATGAGACTATTATTTTGATAAAAACAGATAGCATGCTTCAAGCTGTTTTATTTGGACAGGAAAAGATCTCATGGCACCAATCGAATTACCTCGAACTAACTTTTCTGCTGCACAAGTATTTGATGATTGAAATCATGATATGTAATACCGAATAATACCGCCCGATACGGGCGATACATATCGGTCCGATGGTATATCGATATGCGGACCGCTCAATACTAGTACAATGCTACAGTAAGAAAAAATACATAAAACTGTTCGGTACACCCTGGTGTACCGCTCGATACGCCGGTATCGTACCGTACCGAGCCAATCTCAAAACACCGATACGATACAATATGTTTTTAATTGAATTCTATGTAATGATCAATTAATTTTTTTGATTCTATATCTAATCTACATGTGTTGAATCTTAGCAACAAACAAAATATCCCATATATTTTTATTATGTATTATGTATTTTTTTGGGGGGGGTTGGGGATTGACGAATAACTAATACTAATAATAGTCTTGACTAGTGCCAAACAGGAAAAATGAGGCGTGGCCAAGCGGTAAGGCAGCGGGTTTTGGTCCCGTTATTCGGAGGTTCGAATCCTTCAGAAACAAAAAATGGGATCACATTGTATCCCACATAAAACGGAAAAATATTAAAGAGAACAACCTTTTCTTTTTGTTATGAATTCTTAGAATGATTCAATTGAACATGGTAAAATTTGTCTCCTTAGGGAATGAAATATCTGCTAAAAATTTTTATACATACCTTGATTGAAATAATGCTAAAACTAAAGGAAACACACGCTACTAAGAGAAGTGGAACGGTAAACACAAAGAAATTTTGATTTTATCACTTAAAAAGGCACCTTACAAAGAGAACAAATCTTCCCACGTTTCATCTTAGTCTTTCTAATAAGGGATATATATATATATAACCAAGAACTACCTCATGGCACCATACATTTTTGTTGACAACTAGGGAGCAAAACTTTAATTGCTAACTCTACCAACTTGATAGGTGACCTCCTCATTTCATCCAAAACTAAAGAACTAAAGCAGAATTTGACTAGAGAACTAAAGCAGAATTTGACATCATTTCCAATGAGCAATTATATTATAATAGGAAATGTTTTTTCCACTCCATGGATTTGCTCCAGATGCGCAATCCATATCCCACAGCAAGCAGTACTACACTGATCAAACTCTTTCATTAATTTTAAGAGGTCCAGTCACTAAAATTCTAGAAGGTATTTTCTTCTGAATGATCTAAGCCAGTGGCCGCATTATGCAGCTATAGAAATCAAAAACAACGGAGCAACAAGAATGTGAATTTCAAGAATATGCCGGTTTTTGCTGAAACAAAGAAAATCTCCAAGAGTGCATTTAACAAGAAATCACATCCTGTCGTACTTCATCACCAGCTGAAGCCTCTTGTGACCCACATAGAACCACCGGATCTGTCATAAAGGCATTGAGATGCCTGCCAAAAGAAATTTTTTATAGCCAGCTGGTGATAGTTGCTTGACCAACACAATGTAATAACAAATAAATAACAAAAAGAAACATACTAATTTCTGCTAGATATTAAAGCTTCTAGTCTAGCAATCTTTCTCGCCATGTGCAAATGATGATTTTCAAAAATTCACATTCAGCACATATATTAGTTTATATAAACTAAACAGTCTCTGTCCAAAAAAAAAATAGTAACATCAAAGGCAAAACAAGTTAAGGATAAACTTAAATTGCCTCTCCCTGTGCTATTCATATAAGATACAACAAAAACCCACTAGGAGAAAGGTGACCTTGAAAGTATACTGCATGATAAAGTACACGAAGGATTACCAAATGCTAGCATGGTAAGCCATGTGTACTGTGAAATCGCCTAATGGTAGTCTAAAGTCACGCAGCATGCTTATATCATTGTAGCACTAGCAAAGTGGACATAGTAGCCATCTATGCATTCTGCCTGCAAGGTTATTCCGATAAGCTTGCAACACAAGACAGTCAACACCCCATGGAGAAACTACATAAACAAACCGATAAACATATTGGTTATCTGATTATGAATATCTGAATGTTAAGGTCACAGTATCTTAACGGTCTTAAACGTGGTATTTGGCTTTGATAGTATTTAATATATATTAGTCACGAATATGGGAAAAATCATAGTAACCTATGACATGGAATGACATGGGTGCAGTATCATACAGGTGTGGGATACTTCCCCAAACTCTTTTTTTCCCCACCAAAGATAAGTGTTAGGCAGGATTCGAGCTTGGACCTTGTCACAAACTGTCAAAATCTTTATCAACTAAGTTACACCTTCACTTTTAGTTGGTTTATGTCTAAATGATATTCATGGTATGGAATCCCAATTTCTGTAATCTGGGTCATATATCATGTTCTGAAATATAAAAATATGTGAAACAGGACAAGGATTGTGGTATCTAAGGTTAGAGGGATCCTGATAACTCTAGGTGAGATAGCAGGAAGCAAACAAAATATACATTCGACTAAGCAGTGATTGTCAAATAATCATAAATATGGAACAATTAAGACAAAACCTCGGAATGGAATTCAATATGTGCAAGGTGACAAGGAGGATTCATTTTAGAACACATTTGAGGTCCTCTCTAAGATATTTCGGCTGACCAGAATCAAAACCGCGTAAATATAATGAAGAATTTCTAGATAACGAATCTAATTCCTCTTCACTCGATGGAGAAAGGGGAGTAATTTTGATTCTCTATGCCACAAAGGTTTAATAGAAATCACTAGATGCCAAAGACTGAATTCCCAGGATCTGTTAAGAGTGTAGTACCTTGTGGAACCCATCCCCAGCTCTGGGGCTCCGCGGGGAGAAGCGAATTCAGTCGAGCCGAAGCAACCGCAGCGTGGAGAGGCAGCATCGACGCCAAACAGCGGCTCGAACTCAGAGCAGGTAATCTGATGTCAACATCAACCATACGTACATCAAGACCGAAAATTTCCCAATCTCCTCCCCCAAAGATGAACCACCGGAACCACCGATCGAAGAAACCAAAAGCCCGTACCTTGGAGCGCAACAACCGCGCCTCTTGGACGAGGCAACCGGCGACCGCAGGCACGACGAGGGCGGAGAGAGCTGGGGCTCGTGCATAGAACTCTTCGAGGACCTGAGAGACATCGAAACGGCCCGAATCGAAGCCCTAGATCGAAGCAAGAGAGGAGAAGCCATCGTTCCTTCGTTTTAGTTCGATCTCTCTCACTCTCCTCCCCTCTTCTCTTCTCTTCTTCGGGGAAGGAAAGGGTTTTAGCGAGAAGAGAACACAGGGGAGTCGAAATAAAGAGAAATCATGGCCGTTGGTTGAGAAGATTACGAGCGATTCCTACGGTTCCGATTCATTTTCAACATAAGGAAGCAGCCCTCACCGATGGTTTCATCCTCGACGCAACCAGATTGGAATCGTTCTTCCCACTCCGATTTCAACCGTTAGATCAATATCAACGGTCAGAGAAACGTCTAGAATAAGGATGGGCGTTCGGGCTCTTAGTGAACTGGGCCGTATTCACGGTTAACCGACAACTCATAAGGCGACACTTCCTTCTTTGCTTTTTGGTTTAAACCCTTATCTAAATCAGTAATCGCCAACAGTGTGATTGGATTGCAAAATCAAATCTGACAAAATACCTTTTTGGCAAAATATATTTTTCATATAGAATGCTAATATGGATTGAAAGTTAATTCATCTTCTAAGTGGTACTTATTAGTAACTATATTGTCCTGAAATGTATTTATTTATAACAACTATAGTTAGACAATTTATCGAGAAAAAAAAAGCCACATAATCATAATCAACTTCACATGAAAATATTTTTTTAATAAATATTGAATTCTTTAAATTTGTTCGAGTCAATCAATTGGAGTCAATTCCCTTCGTTTGTCTCCTCTGCTTGTAAGAAACAAATAAAGATGCATTCAGGGCAAGAAACGAGCAAGAGAGATTGCCATCATAGTATGATTACAGCCACAGCATCTTAAATAAACTCAAATGCAGATGGGAGGAGTTAAAACAAGACCTACCTGAACAAGAAAAAAGGAAAAGAAAATTTGATCTCACATGTACACACTGCTACATCGATGGCATATCTACAAACTGGTTTCCGAAGTGGGTTCTTTACCAGATTGGTCGGGCGAGTCCGAGGTTACATGATAGAAGCAGGTCAACTTTGTTCTTGTATTATCGTTGGGCGCTACCAAATCAGTTACTCCAGTTCTTTAGCAAAATCTATATTGTCGACAAAGACCTGCAAAAGATAACAATGAGAAAAGTGAATCACAATGTTGCCAACTTATCAACCTCATCCTACCAAAACATGTGAAGATTTGATATAACAGATCCATATCCAACGATATAATACCAAAGACTGCGATTGGACAATAACATGTGAAAAATCTAAGACAAAAAACGATGTCTTTCAGATATCTTCAATGTACTTCATTAATGAAACTTGTACAAGTCCTGTAAAAGATCATCATGTAAAATGAATTGAGAAGACCAATTGTGTTAAAGTCATACAGCCCACATTGTTTCATAAAACTTTAATGCCAGTTAATTAATTAAGTAAAATAATTCATTCAGCCTCAGAAAGAAGGATTAAAGTAAGCTGAAAGAAAGGTGAAGAATTTGCCATCATATGCATATCAACATAAAAACATGTTCTTGAACACAGCAATACTGATGAAGTACAAGGTAAACTGAAATGTCGATTGCGAAAATTAAGAGTTACATCAGTAAACGCAACAATTCTATGAATCGATTTCAGTAATAGAGCATAGACAAAGATCGAGAACATAGAGAAGGTCTAATGTAGGTACATACTGTTTTCCAGCCATCTGGATCTAGGCAGGCAGTAATCTTGGTATTGATGCCAGGTAACGGACCAGGTTCACGAGTTATTTTTCCACCATATAATCTTATAGCTTCTGCAGTTTGGTACACATCATCTGTCCCAATTGCAATCTAGCAAGTGACATCTCAATTGGTTTAATGACCATTGTTTTAAAGCATAAAATCTCAATGGAAAGGGAACTTGGTAAAGAAAGATTCTTATAAGAATCACAAAAGATGGCATAACTAAGACAGTTATCTATGTCAAAACTGGTACGACATGCTACCTGGGCATAGGCATTCCCTTTTTCATATTCTTTAACTCCATAATTGTAAGTTAACTCCAACACTGCACTCTTATCTTCAGGACCATATCCCATAATTGCTATTGTATACTGAAAAATATACATATTAAAGTGCACGTCTAAATAACATAAAATTTCAAACAATAACCATAAATAAAGATATCCTGGACAGGAATATTATACCAGAAACAATGCTAGAAGAATATGGATAAAAGTTATGACTTTTCAAAGAGAGAGCTAGAACAACAAAGTAGCAAGGATATTCTACACAGGTATAAGGTGTCACAAACAATGCTAATAAAATATATGGTTTGAGGGTAAGACTTTTCACCGAGATAGAGAGGACATTAAAATATCAAGAATATGTTCCCATGCTGTTATAGAAAGCTCAAAATTAAAAATAAAGCCTAAGCCAACGGAGAACAGCAATAGCAATAACAAACCACTGTTGCAATTAGGATCTGGACGACCTGATCCTTATTAAGCCCTTTTAAGACAAAAGCAGTGGAGATAGAATAGGCAATTTGATAAAAGAATTGCAAGCAAGAGGAAGGTACTCATTTTTCTACTACTACCAGGTGGTTACCCCTTGCATCCAGCCACGCAAACAATGTTGAGCACATATCACTAGTTGAAAAAATGGATAATAAAAAATAATTTCAATTATTGGTTGGGCTTCTGTCAAATACATTTGTTATTCTTTCAATTCCCAGAATGCAATCAAATATAATCTGTGACTATTTGTGTATGTATCTCCATATCTTGCTTTTGTCTTTGTAATTTATCTGACACATGTATAACAGTTAAATCCATTTCTCATGATTGTACCCATGGAAAACCGATCACAGCAAAACTAAGACTTTAAAAAAGACAATGAAGTTAGCAAAGCCTGACATCAAGATAAATCTTAATGGAAATTATACATATCGATTCACAAAACTGGTAACACACAACCAAGTGGTCTAGTTTGTGGCAATTAGCATACTTAACACAGTCTGCTTGATATCAGTCAAATATTATGTTGGAAGCAAGGAACTAATAATCACAGATTCAAGAAACCAGATATTTCCCACCAATGACGAACATAATGTATACCAAACATCTCAGTACAAACAAGTTCAAAAGACATATAATGTTAAATACCTTGTATTCAGGATTGTCCCGCTTGCGTAGAAGCTCCATACCAAATGCCTAATCAAATGAGAAAGATATCAGCCAATAATAACAAGAGTGAACAACTTAAATCACAATTTTATTGCCATATTACCTTCTCGTAGAAATTTATGGAACGGTCAAGATCTCCTACACGAAGCATTACTTGACATAAGGGCTCCGGTGTAGGGCCTCGTTCTAAAAGCTCAAATTTATAACCATCAGGATCTTCAATAAAGGCAATTACACTTTTTCCACCCTTCACAGGTCCAGGTTCTCTGGTAACTTTTCCTCCCTTGGCTTTGATAAGATCAACTGTCTTTGCAACCTGTTGAACAGAAACCTGGGATATCAACAGAGAACCATTTTCCTAAAAAAATTATGAGATTTATACAGGTTATCCTAACATACAAGTTGTTGACATGCTACCTAAAGAAGCAATCCCTTTACAGAAAGGCTTCGTGAAAAAACCTAACCACTTAGAAGGGGCAACAACTGACCAACATGAGTAAGGTTACTTAGCATGATTGATTTGGATTAATCACAGGCCATGGTCACTATGTTTACGAATTTATGTTATAAAAATCTTTTCATTATAAAAATAATGCCAACCAAACTAACCTGTCAACATATTGAAAAGATGGTTCCATATACAACTCACTAGCCCCATATATTAGTACTTTCATGAAGGGTTGTTATTTTTCTGAATAATTATTATATGGGTCAATGGTGATTATGTTTCTCTTAAGTTACAGATTACAGATTGCTTAAATTGTACAGTCACAGAAAGTTAGTACATATTTATTTAATATCAAGCTCATGTTGAGCCATGTACTACTTTCTAAAGTTTGTTACATCAGTGCAGCGGTATCTTTATCATCCCTATATCCCGTGTTCTCATGTCCGTGCTTCAATGACGACATGAACACTGCACTTGTGCCATATCTAATCTCACATAGCAGCATTCAGAGTCATGTGTTAGGTATCCTACCTAAAACAAATTATTTAAAGGCAAAATGTGTCCCCTCACATTCCCCAAAAGTGGTTTCGTATAATTTTTTGACAAATACTTACCGAGTTTATATGTTGTATTGCTTTTTATCACAAGACTTAATAATCTAGCTCTATAATTCCCCACACTCCATCAGAGCTGCACATAGGTCTACATTATTTCCCCTATAAAAGGCATATCCATAGATCAAAAGACAATCTGCTCTGACTTATACGTTTATATGGTTTCCAATGCTAACCAAGCATCCTTTTATCTGTTCACTGCCAAACGAACATGTTGAGATTCTCCCAGTTCAGGTAATGGCTGACAAGTTCCAAATTCTTTTAGACATTACACACTGTTCATCATCATTAAGAATATCTATGTGCAGCCTGTACTTTTTGAGGTCAAAAAAATTCACCTCTTTCAGGCTTCTCTCCTTTTGTTAATAAGCTTTATCTCAGAGAACCTATTGTCAATGGTTAGGGTTTTAGAAACTTTCTTCAAAGGGTCTAATACTATTAGCTGATTCGGATATCACTTACCACAAGAAAGAAAAGCTGGATGTCTCGGGCGAGAGCCCACACCAAATTGAGTAGACTTCAAGCCTGGGTTCGACTAGGCGAGTAAGTTGGTTCGATCGAACCAACTAATGTATGTTGTATAGGCGCTTACCCTAACACCAACCCAGTGAAAGAAACCAAAAGCGAAAACCTACTGCTCGTCCGTCGCCTTCATACATGTTGTTCGCCACTGCAACTTCATCCGCCACCTTCATACACCATCCGCCGCCGTTGTCAACCTCGTCTGCCGCCCTCTCCAGCTTCGTCCACCGTCATCGGTAACCTCCTCTGCTTCATCCACTGCTGTGGCTTCGTCCATTAGCCATTGCAGCTTCATCCGCCGCCCTCTCCAGCTTTGTCTGCCATTGGTTTCCACCTTCCTCAACAGCCGCTAGTTAGTTCTGCATCTTCTCATTTTATAGGTAGCACTTTCGTCAAGTAACTTATTGCACCATATTGAGATGGTGCACTATTGATCTGTTAAGAGTTAGATTAGGATTTCTGAGTTCACCACATTGTGATCATATTCATCAATCATAATATATATTTTAAAATTTTAATATTCATGAGCGTCTCATTAAGTTCATGCAGGCGCCCAAGCACCTTAAACGTTTTGGGACCTTGGCACCTGATGCTTTTAAAAACTTTGATCAAAACAGTATAGTATCATGGAATGCACAAAGACAAATCGTCCACCGTCATCGGTAACCTCCTCTGCTTCATCCACTGCTGTGGCTTCGTCCATTAGCCATTGCAGCTTCATCCGCCGCCCTCTCCAGCTTTGTCTGCCATTGGTTCCACCTTCCTCAACAGCCGCTAGTTAGTTCTGCATCTTCTCATTTTATAGGTAGCACTTTCGTCAAGTAACTTATTGCACATATTGATTGAGATGGTGCACTATTGATCTGTTAAGAGTTAGATTAGGATTTCTGAGTTCACCACATTGTGATCATATTCATCAATCATAATATATATTTTAAAATTTTAATATTCATGAGCGTCTCATTAAGTTCATGCAGGCGCCCAAGCACCTTAAACGTTTTGGGACCTTGGCACCTGATGCTTTAAAAACTTTGATCAAAACAGTATAGTATCATGGAATGCACAAAGACAAAAAACTTTACATGTGAGTCAGTAACAACCAAAATTTTTGTTCAGACCTCCAATTTTGCATTTTAAAGAAATCAACATATATTACTTTGTAACAAAAGAACAATGACAATGCAAAAAAGTATATTCATCGATTGAAATGGTGACTTACGTCTTCAACTGCAATACCAAAGTGACCAAAACCAGTGCCAATCTCATATTTGTCAACTCCATAGTCTGCCATTGTTTGCACAAATAAGTTTTGAGCCAAACATGTAAAAAGAAAAGGTTTGTTCTGTCAAGTAAGCAAATGTATTGCAAACTACAAGATATTCCCACTAAGCAAAATATTTGCATTACAATCTATGATACAAAATTGTGAATACAGTTTCTGACATCAATACATGAAAAGATATTTAGAAAGCTCACTGTATGTAAGCTCTACAACAAAATGTGAGTCTTCAGGGCCATATCCAAGGAAAGCATTTGTGTATCTTTCCTCAGGAATGTCACGTTTCCGCAGCAACTTCATCCCCAGGCACTCTGTATAGAACCTGTACCGGTTAGAAAAATAAGATCATAAGAATTCACTAAGATATTCCCACTAAGCAAAATATTTGCATTACAATCTATGATACAAAATTGTGAATACATGTTTCTGACATCAATACATGAAAAAGATATTTAGAAAGCTCCTGTATTTAAGCTCTACAACAAAATGTGAGTCTTCAGGGCCATAATCCAAGGAAAGCATTTGTGTATCTTTCCTCAGGAATGTCACGTTTCCGCAGCAACTTCATCCCCAGGCACTCTGTATAGAACCTGTACCGGTTAGAAAAATAAGATCATAAGAATTCACGTGAATCCAGATCTATTACAGAACATTCCATATTAAACAGGATGTTTGACTTGCAAAAAATCACTTTATTGTCTTGTCCAGATCCCCAACACGGTAAACAACATGAAGCATCCTTCTATTATCCTTGTTCACCCACTCTAAGTCCTCTTCTTGATCAACAGGGGTGCTTGTTTCTGCTGTATTTCCAAACGCACTGGCCATTGTACAATTTACTTTCTTTTTTAACAGCTGCTCCAGATGTAGAACTGCATAAACACCTGCTTTCAAAAAGCAAAGGAATCAGGCTCCAGAAAAATAAATAAATAACAAGAAAATAGAACACAGTTAGACTGCAAAATCCACCATAATTAGAAAGTACTACTTGAAAAGAAAATTGCACGTGTAAAAATACCGCTCCAGCATCCAGCAAACAAATACTAATTATGGTAATTGAGCCAAGCCAAAGATTTGCCTCGTCAGTCAAGATATAGAACAGAAAACCTACATTTCTGATTCAACAAAAGATAATTCCTTATATATTTACGAATCATCGTGGAAAGCAAAAAAGAATATAGTAGCAACTTCAGATAATCACGATGAATAGATATGTTAGTGAAGAAAAAGATGCAATCTTGAACGAGACCAACACCGGTAACAACGCGATTCACGACAAGAGCCACTGGTGGTACAACTATCGGTCCGGCGCTAATCGGGCCCAACCTAGGTTCCAATGGCCAAACCACGTCTAGAAAATCAATCATGAGAAATCCACAGGGAGACGACTCCACACAGAGGAGAAATGAAGGTTTTGGGGCTTGGGTAGGGGCGACCACCGAATGATCAGAGCTCACCGCTGCCGAGACGGGCGGGAGGAGCGCGCCGACGAGGAGGGACGGAGGACGGGGAGGAGGAGCGACCGAAGCGAGATTTTGGAGGCAATCGTAAGGCGGAGAAAGAGGAGGAGAGCGGTGGTCGGAAGGCGGCGGCGACGACGGCGGAGGCCATGGGCGTAATCCTCACCATCCGCCGGCTGCGTTCTTGCGGAGGCCTCTGCTCCCGGTCGCTCCCTCGCGAGCAAGAAGCAGCGGCAGGGCGCTTCGCGGGCTTCCGTCCCCGCACCCTCTCCCTCTCTATCGGTGGCGCAGGATTCAGCCGGCGGTATATGGCGCGCGGAGCGAGGAGGCCGTGCAAGGGTTTCTTATCGATGAATAAAAGGCTGGCCCAAGCAAGGGATCGGAGCATGGAAGAGGTTGCATCGAGATTTGCGAATCGTTAGATCAATCACGCGGTGGCGTGAGTTATCATATTTCTTTTCTTGTTAATTCCAAGTCGAGCGATAGATATAAATTTCATGTTTTTTTATTGACATTCTTCTGCAGTAAATGAAAACAAATATATAGATATAAATTTCATGTTATGTTATAAAACAAATGAATCTTTGTTATTATTTATTAATTTTCATCCAAAATCATCTATAATATGGTTGATGGGGATTTGAACTAATTAAGTTTCATCCTTTATTTTTTTTATTTTTATGATAAATAAACATAAATATCATGAGGCTTTTCATAATATGTTCCTGGATTTATGATTAAGTGAAAAATGAGGATTAGTTATCCTTTAACAAGAAATATACCAAAATAATCCTAATTTCAATTCAAAAGTCATTCGAAAACTTTCAGATAAATCATTTTATGGAATTTCAAAACATATGAGAGCATTAACAATTATAGTTGATGAGGATTTAAAGCATTGATTTTGATTGTAGTGTTTGGAGACATCAAAACTCCATTGTAATAGTACTCTCACTCTAACTCTATTCAAAAATATGTAAGAGTATTTAATATTAAAATTTAAAATATCAAAATTATTCTATATTAATAACTTGTATTGAGAACTTGAATCTCAAGACACGAGTACAAAATTATCTGTCTATTTATAAAACCATATGTGATGTTTTCGAAAGGTGTGAGCGTGATATGGAGTTTTCAACATCATAAGGAAAAATTAGCTATAATATTATTTATAACAAGGTTGAGTTTCACATGAACATATATATATATATATATATATATATATATATATAGTCCAAACGGATAGCCAACACTCGATGGATGATGTGCTGCGACTTTTGGAACAGAAAACTCACCACCACATCGACCTGCAATTACTTTCCCTTCCCAATCTACACTGACCCACCTAAGAACCCAAACATAATAACCCACACACGTCTCGATTATACAATTGAACACACAGAGAGAGAGAGAGAGAGAGAGAGAGAGAGAGAGAGAGAATAAATGACAAATCATGTGAAGATAGGAGCAGTAGGGACAACGACCGTACGAGTCCATGACACGATCAGCACCGAGAGGGGAAGGAGTGTTGCCTTCGAGCCTTGGATACCTTCTTGATATGGCGCATTTCAGCACCATCCGTGGCAGCAGACGGGGACCACGATAGAGCCGATAAAAAGATTTTCAGCCTGACACAATATGTCCTTCGTGCGTTATTCAGTACTACACAAGTTACGTAATCATTTCGAAAAGTTCAGAATAACATCACATGACGGATGACGGAGACCCGTACAAAACACCCCAGCACTCGTCCGCAAGAAACAAGCTCAGGGTCGTACACGTCGACATCGAACACCACAGAACCGTTCCGCAAAACTTGAAACGACACCGCACGATACCAACTCATATGGGTCAATCGACGTTCGTCCACAGGGTACAAGCCATCCTCCCGATGAGTTGACGGTCGTTAAAGGACCATGTGCAACCGACCACTCATTTGTAAGTATAAAAACTAACCCTTTGACCAATGGGAAGGGGATTTGACACATTCGATTCACTCTTATTTCACTCAACACTATCTTAAGTTTCAGAGAGATCGAGTCAGGAAATCTTCCTCCCAACCTCGACCAAAGTACAAGAGCTGACGACGAAGAAACAGGTGATGAGGCCCACAACTCAACCCGACTTGACGCTCACTTCTGTCACCCGAGTCCCCCCATGAGTAACCTTATGCATCCGAGATCGGACCGAGTCATGTTGACTCCCCGATCACGGCGGTTTACCAAGACTTCTCATCCTCATCTTTCTTGATCTCCTTGCTGGTGCTCTCGGCGGGGAGTTGGATGAATACGTTCTCGAAGATGAAGATCACCGGACCAGGGACGAGGCCGGGGCCATACTCGGTTGCAGCCTCGCCCCACTGGCTGGGAGCCGTATCGCTGTCGCTCGCTGGCTTGGGGGCACGTCGATTCCCCCCACCGACCACCATTTAAATAGAGTGGGGAATGGATCCAGGAACCTGGCAAGACAATCCGACCCGAACCCAAAATAATCGGATCCATTATGTCCGCCGAGAGGATAAATGTGTCGGCAATTGGGTTGGCCTTGTCGGACTCCAGATGAGGGCTAACGGGAAATACTCCAAATTGGCTCGTTCGTTCCTATTAAATCGAATGATAGGAGTTGAAAGAATAAACGTGGGGAACCGGACATACCAAATTTGCAATGGCCATATTTATCATGAAAACTTCATGTGGTGCTGCTGAACACTTCTCCAGAAAACTACAAATGTAAAATAGGCAATTTGAGATTGTACAGTTTCTACATTTTCATTACTGTCATAAAAAATATTACACACGTGAACAGAAAAGGACAAATGATTATTTGACAAGTGGAAAACATTTTTTGCAGAATCATAATGACCAGATATAAAATACTCAAAAGAGAATGCAATTAACCATAAAGATGTGAAATTACACATAAAACAACAGGTGTTAGAGAGGTAGTGTTCCGATGCTCCTTCCCCACACAGAATCTAACTGTTGGATCCACCATATCCATGCAAATTATTCTTTTAAATACAACAAATTAAAAGGTCCGAAATATTGTACATCGTATCAAAATGCTTACGCAAAATTTTCTTCCGAGAACCATATACTATATTGTATATGATTTGTACACAATATTCTGTTTGAGAAAAAGTTCTGCAAAATGTTGTGTTTATCGTTTTGTATTATTTTATATTGGTTGTACCTTCATCCTTACTGAGAACCATTTTATCTGCAAATGTTAGCACAAGAGGCCTTATCAATTGCATAAATACGACAGACACAGGCTTTATAAATATAACCTCATTTTAAAATATAAAAAAGAGTAAAACACAAAAATTTCACCTCCTTTTCAACCTTTCTTGAGACAATACTTGATCCCAATCTCTATCGCCATCGTTGCTTTTCTGCAAAGAGAATGCTTGATGCTGCAATCATGCTAGGGTAGCAAACAGCTCCAGTGTAACCCAATTTTTCTAGCAATGGACGATACGTATCTTCGCTGGGAGGACAGAGAAGCTGTAGGACTTTTTCAGCTGCTGAAGTCTGCTTTTCTTGAATATTGTTATCAAGAACTACTTTACTGCAGTGCCAAAAGCAGGATGGATTTATACATTAGACATCTAAATTATCTACATGGGCAGGAAATAAGAACAAGGCATAGTGAGAGAGAAAGCAAACATTACAACAATTGGAAGCTTTGCAACTTGATATGTGCATGACCTTGTTATTAAAAATGTTTAGAAGATTCACCACCAGACATCCGACTATGAGAAATTCTGCCACATATCTGGTTTAAGTAGCTCAAAAGTCGAGGCCAAGTTCTTGCCTTCCTGACATGTTAAGACCACATGGGCAAACAAGAACTTGCGCAGGTGAACACACACACACACACACCGAACATAATGTGGTAAAAGCAGCTCAAGCAAAAGGCTCAAAGACATTGTCAAAAGAAAGGTTTCACCCTGAAAAGCTGAAGATGTTCATGACACCTAACTTCTATGAATAGTTAAGTTTCACTTCCTTGCTATTTGTTGCTATATGATCATGTAAAAATGCCCATCCTTCCACCTTATCAAGCATTCCAGTACCACAAACAGAGCTCTAAATGTTTAAGCACTAAATTGATAAGGAAAAGAAGTAAGAATTAAAGTTCAAACTTCAAAGCAAGGTTCTCAATTTCGGGAACTGGACTGGCATATCAATACCAGCATAGACCATGGTACTATTATGGTTGTGGGAGGGAGGAGGAAAAGGAGACAGGTGAAGATGGATGGGAGGAGGATGAGAAGTACCATCTGGTAGAGGATGATGAGTGGCAGCATTCGAACGCATAGGCGGAGACGTGTGGGCGGCAGTGTGCAGCACAGGCAATCCTGAGCATGCAGCAGTACTGCTGTCACTCCCGCACAGCTGCAATTCTCGAGCAGCTACGAAAGAAGTAACCCAGGACCTTATAAACCAGACATGACTGCCCAAGAAGAGGCCACCACATACCGGTTCATTCCTGGACCAGTAAATATCTGTCGGTATGGACTGGTTTGGGCATTCTGCATTCCATGCTTCAAAGTACTATAGGATATGAAAATTTAAATTCATTTGCTGTATGCATGTAGTCAACAACTGGTCCTCACAGTCTCTCACTGATTACATACCAGTCTTACTCATAGTGCTATGAAAAGTAGCAACCATACCAAAGATAACTGACACCAAAACACTATACCACACCGATTCAACATTGTACCACAGCACTGTATGTTTACATTATTTCCTCAGTCCCAGTATTACTCATAGTGGTATAAAAAGTAGCAACCATACCAAAGAGAACTGACACCAAAACACTATACAATGCCGATTCAACATTGTACCACAGTGCAGTATGTTCACATTATTTTCTCAGTCCTGTTGATAGCCTTATGCATGAAAATCTCATCCTGGTCTCATCCACCATAATCTATCATCTTAGAGCCTAGACTAAAGAATAAAAGATCTATAAGCAACCCCGTATGCACTTGCAAAATTCTGATCAACCAAAATCTTATAGGCTGCTGTCTTATCATTTTTTTATTCAACCTACAGGAATTTGTATGCCAATTTTAATAAATGCACGTCCAAAACAAAAATCCTGAACATCATGTACCATCAAGATGACAATGAACTGAGTAACAATAACAGTCATACTAGGCCTAAACAGCTCTCTATCTCTAGTTCTCATTCATACAGGCAGGAACCAATTTGTCAGGTAGACAGAAGTTTACAACAATAACAACAACAAGAAGCCAGAAAGTCCCAATCATTTATGAGCAACAACAAACTCCACACGAATCCACACCGACATCCTGAAACACTAAACCAATACAAAGAACCACAAATAGGGGTCCAAAACAGAGGTTCCATCAATATTCGCCCAACTACCTTAAGCCCTGTTAGGTATAAGATACCAAGCAAGGCCGAACTTTCAAAGTTCCAAACAAGAATTAACTTGGTAGACAAAGAAATTTGGCCAATGAAGAAAATTTATCAAATTGTTTTACAGTAAGAATTTAAAATTTTGTAAATTAATCAAAGATAATCTAGTTAATAAAGAATTTGGTCACCAAAGACAATCTTATTTTTTTTATCAATGTCATTGCCTATAAAAGCTTAAGTCATTAAATGAGACATGATTTATGATTTTATATTCTTAAGTCTTAACATCACCTCTCGTGTAGTTGGAAGGTGGCTCAAACTAATATGTGAAATTTGAATTTATTGAAGAAATATTTTTTTTACAAGCATGGTCCCAGTGAGATTGGAATACAGGACCTTCAGCTTTGATACCATCTTAAATTTTTTTTATCAATATTATTATATCTAAAAAGCTAAATATTTAGATGAGACATGATATATATATTTACATATAATAGAACATAATTTATTTAATTACTCTAGAAGATAAGAGTTATCAATTTGTAATAAGCTGTAGAATACTGCACTGCAGATTGCACATGCAAATTCACTGTGATATTTGAAAAAATATTTATACTGTAAAGATAAAATCTTCAAAATGGTTAATGGTTGAAGGAGACCAGGTTTTCTAAGAACAAGTTGCAAAGAGACATCATTAAAGGTTGCAATTTTCTAGGCAACGGACTATGAACTAGAGGAATTATGAACTGTTGCTCCTGTGTCTGACTCATTTTATTTGGAGGTTCGCGGCTATGTACTAGACAAATATAGAAGAAACAGCCATACAAAAGAATGGTGTCAGTAAAGGAGATGAAATTTTATGATCCTCCCTAGATGGAAGTAGCCAACCAACATATCAAACTCGAGGACAAATTATCTTGCATGGAAGTGGATCAGGGCAATCACATCCCTTCACTAAACATAACCTGATCCCTTGATTTAGCTTGAGTTAATTTTTCTTTTTGCGTTAATTAGTCAGTGAGTTATTTGGTAAACAGGAAGAGGATATTCAGGATTTGTGTACATCAGAAACAATAAGACTATCAACTACAAGAGAGTTGCATCCAGCAAATGCCAAGAGCTCCTCTTTCAATGGATTTCTCAACATGAGAGAATCAAGTGTGGCCACTTATATATGCTTTATGAATGGCTCAGCTCTTAATAAGTTAATATTTTTTATATTAAAATACCTAGGTAGTATTGTCAGTTATAAACTTATAAGTATGTTTTTTTGGCAATCCATGCTTGCATATTTGGATCTGCAGATCTCAAATTCTAAAGGTCCGGATCTAAAAGAGGCATTTTTATATTTGCCTCAGTTATAACAGTTGAAACAGTTCCATGAACTGGGTCTCCAAATCATTGAGACCTCACCAAGTCACATCTAAGATATGTAGTGCCACAAAAAGTAGGCAGAGGAACTAACACATATTGCCAATCACAAAGTTTGTTTTTCAGAGTTTAAAGATCAACCAATCTTTATGCTTAATGGGGATTTTTCAATCAAAGGAACACAAATCATCCAAGGTTCTTATCAGGTGTACGTTGTATTCAAATACACTAACAAGAAGACAAAGATACAAAAGCTAATTAGATCAAGGTTTTTAATTTTGCCCTTTTTCGATCCGTATTTACTGGTCTCACTGCAGACTGGGATGCGGACCGCCTAAAATCAGCTGTCCAATTTGTAACATATATATATATATATATATATATATAGCTTTTAAGCACATGCTGGAGCTCACAACATGACTCCTAGCAAGGAGTCATGAGTCTATTCTCCACCACCCATCTTTGCAAGCATGCCTGTGTCTCCCGCTGCCACCCGCTCCGGTACTCCTCTTCCTTCTTCCTTCCCTCCTCTCCCATCCCCAATAAACACACGGTATACCACAACAGATCGGACTCATACTGGTCCGACCAGGTAGCCGAAACTGAATTCCTTGAATTAGATTTAATAAATAAACATGACTTATTGAGGTTGTTCATGTATATAACAGTCAAAATTGAGAAACTAAAATGAAAGAACAAAACCAGTTAATTTTCAAAGCCTTCAAGCCAAGCAACAAGCACACTCTATAAGTTCCACAGCAATAAAAGTGAGGCAAACATAATTTGATTATTTTGATTACACAAGATCAATTTAAAACAGGATGCAAGTAATTATGTGTTCCAATCTTATAACCACAATAGAAATTTTAGCTAAATTTCAGATGACCCAATTCCACATAGCATGATGCATGACTGGAAAAAAAAAAAACACAGAAAAGCATAGAACACAACTACAAACAAGATAATTACCTAAAAACTGTGGCTAGCTTCCCAGGTGTGCATTCCTGGAAAAGGACCTCCGGTATAATGTCTGAATTCAAAAGAATGTTCGGGAGTGATATAAAGTTCAACTTTGTCCTGTACCGGATTACCCACTCTGTCAAAAGATGAGCTCGATATGCTACAACACATGGTAGCCTTGCTAGCTGTAACTCAATGACCGCTGAACCAGAAGCACATAATGCAGCTGTACTTGCCTGTGGTAAAGTTTACTTGAGTTCAAGTTCCAAAATAGTTTAAACCTATTCAAAGCTCCACAAGATAACAAATATTGGAGCCAAAAAGAACGAAGGATTAATGACACTAAGATGTGCAGCAATGAGGCATACTAATACAAAATTTTATGTAGTCTGGAGCAAGCATTTAAATACCACTCTGATACCAGTTTTGACATTCTATCAAATCAATACAAGTCAGTTATTTGCTCGCTATTACTGAATAAAATAATAAAAATAAAATAGACAATAATGGTATCAAGCTATACATTTCGATACTAGTGCTTGGTTGGAATGACATATCAGTTGGTGTGTGTCGAGCTGACCGACATTATAAATACTTAAGATTTATAAACTTCTACAGTTGACATTACAATTAAATTTACATGCTTAAATGTTAAAGTTATATTTTTCATTTGGAAATGATTTTACATATTAACTATAACAATTGCTATAATAATTTTTTTGAATTTATACCATGACACATGATATCTCAAATTCGTTGTTGATGGTAATGCTAGCTTAAAGAAGCATGAAGAACGATAGAATTAATACTAAATAAAGCTTATTTCAGTAAAGATAATTGGTTAAAACAGGATTTTGAATACCGGCCTATACTGGCATGCTAAGCTCTGCTTGGTACGGTATGTATCGTCGATATACTAGGGAATACTGATGATATCCTTAAAACCTTCAAAATACTTCCACCTACTACGCCAAAGCGTACCGACCAGTATGCCTCGATAAAGGTCAAAATCCGAGGCAGTACCAGTCGATATGCCTCGATACCGGTTAAAACACTAGTACTGCCCGATAGAGAGCGGTCTACATACTAGTATCCTCTATGACTAATACGTACCACCCGCACCGAATGGTACACATCGAAATTAAGAACCCTGGGTTAAAATATAAATAAAACCTGATTCACAAATTAAGCAAAGAAAAAGTTTATTAACCATACACTGAATGCATCATATTTTTGGTCCAGTGATGCACCCGGTACAAGTATTGCTGACAGGGGTGATGACTGAATCGTCCTACTAACAAAGTCTTCCACATGGCTATTTGGCGCAACAGGAATAAAAATCGATAACTCAGAGAATGAGTTCTTCAGTAGTTCTATTGTTTTTAGGAAAATTGGAAGGATACGTGTGACCTCTTGCAGTCTGCTTCCAGGGAGTAAAGTAAAAACTGTAGCTCCTGCCAGGTATAATTCAGGAGTCAGTAAAAAGAAACTATAGGTCAGAGTCATCAAAGCTAAGCAAGGGGGGAAATAGAAAAGTGTGCTTAGATATAATTTTATCATAGCACTATTTGACAGAAGGAAAGGCACCAATAGTTTCACAAATTTCTTGCAGTGCATGCTCTAGAGTAGGCAATTGTTAGTAATTCAAATTTTGAGGTGTTTGACAGACTAGCTAACTCACTCTTAAGAATTTCCATAACTGAACTGAAACTAGGTCAACTTTGACTGGAATAAAGATTGAAAAAAATGAAAATAGTGTGAATAAGCCTCTCAAAACACTAACCAAGATGTTGTAGGTTCTAAAAATTGAGTTGGATTTAAAATTTAAGAGAGAACCATACTTAATACAGAAGCCTCCAGAAATTTATCATAGGTTCACTTTGAGTTGCTGATGCCGAACTATTTGTTAGTAACTACTACTATGGCATTTCCTTTTTCTTATCATCTGCTGGTTTATCCATTCGGAGTCTAGTATCATTTGGACATATGATTTCAACCATTCATCATTTTGACATAAATTATGCTAAAAACCTAACAAAATGAAAATTCTAGTATAACATGACATAGAGAGGGAATAAAGGACAAAGCATAGGCACCTAGGGGAAAAGTGTAAAATCATAAAGCCATATTAATGAAGCAAAGCATTAGTTAATCATCCAAGACTGAGTAAAATAAACCAAAGAATTTTAGGATGTGGTTGGATGTACTTGGTAGAAATGTGGGAAATCAAGTCAGCAGAGCCTCTATCGCATATGCTCAAAGTCAGTAGTTGATCATTATCTAAATTGGCTCTACCTTTAGATAATGATTTTTGGAAAATTTTATAGGAGTCCGACTGAGTGGCAAAATAAAAGTAGAGCCTAGTACTTTATCATTTATCTTAAGATACATTTTTATATAGTGCTTTGGTCCTTATATTACCACAAAGAGTAATCATAGGGGAGTCAGATGAAATGAAAAATAAAAAGGCAACTAATCTCACCAGGAGCCAGTCCATGTCTATAACGAAAAGCATCACCACATCGTTGCACCCTCAATTTACTTGACAAAGGACCTGCATTCTAAAAAGGATGTTATGATGAGCAAACCTCTAGATGAAATACACATATATTAAAAAAGGAGGTCCAGTAGAATAATTTGGAACGAAGAAAAAGGTCTCTCAACACCAACAGGTTGATTGAACCTGTTCATGCTAAAAATGGGCCAATGAGAAAATAGACAGCAAAAAAATATCTGAAGAATACAGTAGAAAACAATCTGTATCTTTCATACCACAAGAAGCTTAGAATGTGTAAAATGTGAATAATTACCAAAAATTAAGTCTGCTACTGGAAAGCCCAATTATTTCATTACTGATGCCACGATATATATGGTTTACTTGCTATGTTTGTCCATGTTATTATGTTCCTGCATCAGATTTCTCTCAGAATTCAAATTTACATTTTCTTGACAGAAGGAAGGTTGAAGATAACACGCATTATTATAAATTTTGTTAACATGCTACACACTGATAACATAATATTATCATACAGCTAATTGAACCTTCACAGCTCATGGCATATAAATTAACTACTTAAGTTAAACCACGCTATCATAAAATGACTAATATATGGGCATATAAATTAACTACCACATACAAATTTCAGTTTAAAATTAGAAATAATTTTTTTTAATTGTACAATCTTGATATGATTTAGTGATTTGAATATAAACCAAAAAAGAGTCACCTTACTTGCATTATGGGTAGTTTTACTAATTCTTCATTAGGTCTTCATTCCACTCATATGGAGGAAGCACATCTCAAGCAAGTTCCCAATATCACATTAATTTCAAAAGGAACTACGAAACAGGGATCATGCAAATTGGATCACTTGATTAGCATTTTAGAGAAAAATACTTAAAAATTAAAAATAGTAAATCCAAAAGATTGAGAGACAGAAAAAATAAAAAGATTTACAAAAACATGAAACCAAAACTTAAATCATTATATAATTGACAAATACCTTGTGCATATTATATAACATTTCACCTCCCCACAATGTCAAAATAGCATAACTGCATAAGTACTAAAGAGCAATGATTGTTGTAGTTGTACCACCCGAAATGATATGGTATGGGCGGTATGTACTGGTCTAAGTACAGACTGATATGTGGACTACCCCCATTTCATGCAGTCGATTAAAATAGTAAAAAAAAAAGTGGTGGACCCCAGACCATTTCAGCATTTTAAAGAAAACAACTTAGGGCTCGTGAATGTGAGCCCTCTTCTCGCGTATGATGCCCCAGCCCTCACTGCTGCAATGCTGCAGCTGTGCTGCCTCATCACTGCCACTTTCGCTTCAATGCTGCCGCTACTTTCCAAGTATACTACCATTGCACTTCTTCTCCTCCTCTTCTTTGTTCTTCCTCTTCCTTCTTCCTTTCTCCTTCTTCCTCCTCTATTCCTTCATCACCCCTTCCTCTTCACCCTCTTTTTCTTCCTTATCAATATACTGGTACGCACCAACATACCATGTGTCAGTACACTAATATAGACCTGTGCATACTGTTCCAACAAATTACCAAAACAAGTCCAGTACCCAAAAAGGCAAACCTTGCTAAAAAGAAAGGTTGGCCGTACCATAGTGTACCGCTCAGTATGGGCGATACATACCGGTTTGACAGGGGGCCGATATATGCGGTACATTAGTATACCCCCATGTACCATGTGTCCGTACCTCAGTATGACTCGATATAGCTCGGTACATACTGTACCGATAGCTGGTCAGTACACCGATACGGTGAACCATGCTAAAGAGTATATGTTCATCAATAGAAAGTACAAATTTATGAAACAAACAAAACTTTCAAATTTTAAGTTCGAACTGAATCATGTAAAGATTAGAAATATCCTACAATTTAAGTTTGTGAAGGAAATAAACAAAGCAATAATCTCTATAAATGCTGGGTTATCCTATTGACATATAAATGAAAATTATGTCATAATGACATGAAAATTAATTTCAGCATTTGACGATGATTTTTTAGATGTTTTATTAATTGCTTTCTCTTATATATGTATAACTTGCCATTATCAATACAAGTAGAATCTTTCTCAAGACCAAGGGAGCAAAATAGAAGCTTTGCAGTCACACAAGCTTTGATTGAAATAAATCAATTAGATCAATTAAACCAATCAAGCTAACTAAACCTCTATTTTACATAATACACCCTCTAAATCCCAACTTGACACAGCTAAACTCAAGTGTTAGTGGCCCAATAAGTTAGATATAATAAATCCTAAATAAAATAGGTCACCAGAGTAATTAAATGCATTCTCTTGTATATCCATGAATATAGCTCCAATAATAGAACTTTTCACTTCTTTTTATTTTTTGTTTCTATTAACTGTATTTATGTCATGTTCCTATAATTATTTTTTATTTTCAAATTTCATTTTTAATTTATTTTAGTCATCCTTGGATCCTATACTAGATGTATTGGCATACCGGCATGGCAGGTTGTCAGACCACTAAATACCACCCATACTATAGCATATTGGGCTGTATGACAAACCTTGCTTCTTCCATGAGTTCATAGTGTTACATGGTCTTCAAAACAAAAGGGCAAGCAAATTGTGAGACCATGAAAGGTTACAAACTTAGAAGTGTCGGGGATCAAAGGAGTGCCAAGATAGATATTTCCATAATATAAAACATGAGAGTAATTTTCAAGAATTTAACGCAGTCATTTTATTTTGTAAAAGACTTCTTTTATTCTCCTGGAGAAATTCAAATTATGATAAATAAGTATACCTAAGCCTTGTTCATGGTAGAGAACAAAACTATTACTTTATGTTAAATATGATAGAATAACAATGGTTGGTTGTTTCAGCCATACCAGCATAGGGTATCAAACCTATGCCAACGTACCATGTGTTAGTACACCTAGCATGTACCAAAACCATACTAGTCTGATTGGGGATCAGCATGGATTCAGTACCCAAAGCATAAAACTATGGATAAAATTATTGTCATCATGCATCTACTATCTTTCTCTTTTTTGCCAACCATGCATTGAATGTAAAGTATGCTTAAAAATAGCTTCAAGTATTAATGCTTTGCAAGTTAAAGTTGAACATAAAATCAATCACTAAGTTCCTACCAAATTCAGCATGATGGCATCTTCCAATAAGGGATGACCAACATATGTTGCAGATAGTCCATTTAACCTGCAATTTTGTTCTTCAAAGGGAATAATACACAACATATGGTCCACAAATTGGCGCAGTACTTTAAGCCTGGTTTCACCTCCTTTCCATGCCCAAAATGAAGGTGCAACATAGTGAACATGTACAGGATAGTTTTCTTGTTGTGCACTTTTTGCTGCAAAACATTCTGCAGTTTAGCATCTTTTATTTAAGTTTGTGTAAAGAATGGAGAACATCCTGGGAGTATGCACCTTTCAGCTGCTCTAGTAAACGGAAAGAGAATCCCTTTGAATCAACAGTCACTACAGCATGTGGACGAAAGAGAAAAACAGCTTCTGTGGTTTCCTTCAACTTTTTCTGTAAGATAAAATCCAATCTTTGGATCAAAATTTTGGTTGGCAACATGTATATAATCAAAAAAATGTAATAAGAGTTCACCCTAAATGTATTTAGGTGGGGAAGCAATTCCCACAAACCCATGACTGCAATTTCTTCCATTGGAAAGATCGTCTGCATACCTTCCTTGGACATCAAGGACCTAACATGATAATAAGAATCAGACTGAAACTACCAAATTTGAAGGAGAGGAACAAAGATGGAGAAAGCAAGTAACTAGCATTGTAGCATAATTTCTTGCCACTAACTATACCTTGCAATTAGATTAAATAAAGGACAATGAACCCAGAAGTAAAAAGATTACTGCAGTCACTGTCATAATGAATCATCAATTCTAATGTTGCAAAAGCATGAACAACATTCATACCAAAAGAAAAAAAAGGAGGTTAATTATTTTAACTTTACATGTATACATGACATAGGATAACCTAAAGGGTATAGGATTAGGGGGTTTGGGGAAGGGAGTTGGTAATGAAGGAAGAAAGGAATAAAACAGATATAGCAAATTAAATTAGACACATTCATTTGTAGAAATATTAATTTAGACAACAAAGAACAAATATAGCAAATTCAAACACACACTAGCTTTAAGGGAGAGAGACATTAGATCACTATTCTGAGTTTCTGACAAGGGTGACTTGGTTGAGAAGTTAATCCATTTGTCTCCAACGCAAGGTATCTCCAGCCTCCAAGAATGTCCGGTCAATAGTTGGGCTTAGATAGCTTGGAAATAGTGGATATGATATGGTATGCTATTGGAAAAATAAGGAGATAAAGGTAGAGAGATAAATCTTGTACTTGCTCCAAGTACTCCAAAATTACATCACATATTGTGGAAAAAGTAACTCTTTCATTCATTCAATAAATCACGATCCCAGTAAAATCTGTCTCTTTTTATAAGCCCCAAGTAAAGGAAAGGAAAATAATAATAATAATAATAAGGAAAAAATTACAGTGGAGATACTTTTCAGTCTTATACAAAGCATGGAAAAAAGAATGGTCAACCTACATCTCTTTGGATTGATGAATTTGGGTCTAGGTTTGGATAGCATGATATAATTTTAGTTTAGTTATCTTTCTTTGTCTTTAGAACAATTTTAGTAAGATAGAGGAGTCCTTTGGAAAACTTGTAGAAAAACAAGTAAATAAAGAAAAAGAGGAAAAGAATCACCTGGCTAAAAGAATGGCACATTATCAAATATCAAAAACGAAGATTATTTGCCAAGAAGCTAGAATCTTATTTTCCCCAAAGAATAAGCCTTGATATAATTGTATTCTTTCCCTTACTGTAATTTACCTTTTTTTCTTGCACTTGGCACCCAAAAAAAGGGTAAAGAAATTGCAATGGAATCGTAAGTTACTAAGAGAATGAAGAAGTTTCTTTCCCCACAAGATATGTAAGTGATGTGAGGCCATAATGTTCCATACAATGAGAGTTTAAAAGACTTCAAGTGAGTGCAAGTTTTATGATTTATCTCCATATTTTTCTCTCATTTCTTCCCCAAGGCCCAAATAGCCTACCATCTAACATCCGCCATTATCAAACTATCTTAAACAGTAGCTGCTGAAAACCTAATTTTCTTGAAGGTACTCTATGTTGAAGACACGTAGATCAACTTTCTAACCAATTCAGCTAAGTCAAAAGGGTGGTCCAATGTCTCTCCCTCACTGAAACCAATTAGCATTTGAATTTCTCATACTTGTTTTCACCTATATTTCAACCTTTGTTTCCTAAATTAATCAAGAAGACAGAGAATATGAATTAATAAAAAAGTAAAAACAATGAATCACCTAGCAACATATCTACATCAGATTAATTATCGTGAGTTCCTCGTTACAGAACTTGTCACTAAAATACTTTGTCGCCTCCAACGGATATGATGAAGTTTAGTCCTTTCATAGGGCACCATTGTTTTTGTAGACCATCCTCTTGGAAGAAAATTCTCTTGGAGTAATCCCAACCTTGCTAAACTAAACAAATTTATGTTATTTTATAATTGAAAATATTTACATCCTACTTTATCTCAATATGCATTGGCAAATACATACTTTGATCACGTACCAATTGTTTTACAAGTATATAAACTTTGTCCAAAAAATAGATTCAGATATGAATTACTCTAGGCTTCTTATCCTGATTTTTTAATTGTTTTTAAATTCACAGAGTGAGGTGTCTGGTGTTGGCTCTGCTATGGAAAACATTTCTATAGCTAATAAAGACTGGAATCAGCCATCAGAAATCAGAATTCAAAAGTATGGCCTAACACTTCTGTTGATAGTTATCTAAGTGTGAAGAACATGTAGCAGAAAGCTGAAAACTTTATGAGGAGGAAGAGGGAAACCCTTCATCATAACAAAAGCAAAGAAATAATGAATCTCAACAATGAATTTAAAAATTGATTACTAAGAAGAAATTTACTGGAAACAGATATCAAAAGCCTGATGGAAGAAGGAGCAACACAAGAATACATTTTCACGGAATAGAAAATTATGAAAAGAAGGAAAAAAAATGTATATTATAAAAAGTGGCAGATTAATTTTGGAGGAAGTTGAAATTGAACAAGAATTTCTACAGAATTATATCAATCCTTTCAAACCTCATGATAATAAGTTATTCTCTTGAATGTATACTATAGTCCCTAATTTCTCTTCATGTGCCTAACCAATTATCCTTTGGAGAAAACAGTACGATAAATGAAGTTAAAAAAACCTGTTTCATCAATTGAGCATGATAAGGTGCCCAGCAAAAGGACTCACTCTGCTTTTACTAGGATTTATGGAATTCAATCATTCATGATTCAATTAATGTGTTTTCTTATAACGAAAACCGCCACAGACATGAAATCCTCAATTAATCTTATATTTCTATAATTTCCAAGGTGTAAAGAGTTGAACATCCCAAAGGTTCCAGAACTAAATTCTAGCTGAATTACCCTTTCAAAGTTACAAGAGTTATTATCGGTATGCTCTCTAAAACACCTTGCAAGCTAACCATCTTATTGCAATCAGCATTCGCTAAAGATGAGACCTGACCGAATAATATGTGACAAGTCATGAACCGATCCTTTAGTGTCAAAGGCAAAATGCAAAAGTTTTACTTAACTTGCACTCTGAAGAAGCTTTTATATAATAACCTTTATTAATTATCACCCTTCTTAAATCTAGAGAGTTGGTCGTGCTGGATTAATTGGATTATATTATCAGCTAACAAATCTGCTTTCCTGACAACAAAAAACAATGGCAAGAACAACAGGTGGGACACTCAAAACCGATGATCGTCACCTAAACCTACGCTGAAAATATTGCTGCAAATCATATATAAAGATTCGTAAGTAGATTGTGAAGCCCAAGACATGACAGGAAGAGCAAGAAGAACGTTTAGTTCAGAAGCCCCCTCACTGGAAAATACAAAAGCTATGATAGCTTTCAAACAATCAGAAGAACAAAGTCCGTATATAATCGACTACGCCCATGCAACATTCGCGGCTGGGATGCACAAAAGTAAGCGTGACAAATGTTAAAAAGAATGGAAGAGAGGAGTAAGCGGACTAACCCCCCGACTCCCGCAAAACGGACGGGGAACGGAGAGAGCTTCTTGAGGGATGCCATGAGTCGAGAAGCAATGGAATCTCCGGATACCTCTCCGGCCACCATGAAGACTCTCAGTTCGCCTTCTCGGGCAGCCATGTCGATGATTCGTTTGCTGCTGCTGCTGCTGGCGGTGGTGTACGACGAGAGTCCCAACTTGGAGGCGATTCTCCATGAGACGAAGAGCCTGCCACCCAGACCACCATCGGGCTGGCCCCCAATGGGTCGCAGTAGCATCCTCTCCGTCGTTTGGTCGCGCGGTTGACCGGGACGGCTTTACAAGGTAGGTCAAAACATGAAAGGAAAGAAGAAACGGGAATAGAAATGGGACCACGGAGTGATGATCGCCGCTGTTAAGTTTTGATTAATTTAATTTGCAACAACCCCAAACCCTTCTTTTGCGCCTCAAATAATATAATCGATGATTTACTAAAAACAAAAAATCTGGATTTTGGACCGAGAGCATCCCGGATTTCATAAATCAGCAAAGAGCATATAAAAAAAGGTTAGTTGATTTTAATGTATGTGATTTACTCGAGTATAAAATAATTTTTATATTTTTAAAAATATAACATAACATATCAATTATTAATAGACATTAGAATCTCGTGATATACTTATTTATAATAATTTAGTAATATAATAATATATATTTTAAGTTAAAAAATTACTTTAATGTTTATGATTTTGATCATTGGCCACTTAAGTGAGTTTATTTGTATCTAAAATAATTTTTATATTTTTAAAAACATGATATATAAGTTCGTCAAGTCTAAATTGATATATATTAGAATATTTTAATTTATAATATAATTATTAATATAATAATATGTATAATTTAAATTAAAAATATCTATCTTATCGAGAAAGAGGAGATGACTAATATCATAACGAATAATGAAAATAGAGAGACAGAGATAAAAGAGACCAAAGACGAAAGTAAGGAAGAGCTGAACTACCACGTCATAGGTATAACAGGTGGGGGCACAAGAAATGACAAAATAGGAAGCCATAGGGACAAAAATATCCAAGAGGAAAAAGAGGGATCGGGAGATAATTGCATGCCTAACATTGAACTGGTCAACACATATCTACCTAAGATAAGACCGAAAGCTCATAAGCTTATTATCTATACGAGAGAGGTTGTATGCAAATGACACCATGTTAGGCAACAACAATTTGGTGCTACTGTTGATAGTCGCTTCCATGATAACGTCTCCTCCCGTAATTGATGATGATCTCAATTTTTTAAATTTAAATTATATATTATTATATTCATAATTTATTGTAGTCAACATGTCACATAAATAGACTCGTAGGATGTTATACGTTATATTTTTAAAAATATATAAGTTATTTTAGACACGAGTAAAACTATAAAGAATTAAGTAGTTTATGATCAAAATCAAAAGAGTTAAAATAAATATTTTTTTAACTTAAATTATATTTATTATTTCTCTCTGCCCTCTCGATCTCATTTAGCAACCTTAATCCTCTGCTGTCCTCTATCATCGTCGCCCTTCTTCTTCTTCACTTAGCAAGCTTAATCCTCCTTTGTTGTCCTCTATCATCGTCACCCTTCTTCTTTTTCACTTAGCAAGCTTAATCCTCCTTTGCTGTCCTCTATCGTCGTCGCCCTTCTTTTTCTTCTGTCTTTCTCTTCTTCTGTCATGCTTATCTTACCCTCTCGTCAATTATCATCATTTTTTTTTATCTTTTATCATATTTATGATTTTCTCTATTGTCGTCTTCTTGCACGCTTATCTCTTCCTCTCGTCAAACACCATCATCTTTTTTTTGTCTTCTATCATGCTTACATTTCCCTCTCATCCCCCGTTAATAGTCTTCTCAATCTTTTTGTGATGCTCATCTCTCTCTCTCCTCCCCATCTCCACTGAAGCCACCTGTGGTCTCTCTCTTTTTTCTGTATTATTTTGTTACTTTTCAAGTTGATTAATTTAAACGAGTGCAACTATAGATTTGTCTATTATACTTATCAACATAATCATGATTTTTTTTCACCACAAAAAGATCATAATATCCCAATAGTATTTTTTTTATTTTTGGTTATTTTTTATTCTAATTTGGCACGTTTTATGAATCATTCATATTATGTTTTATGAGTTATCTTAAATCATGCATTATTTTTTACATATTATTAAGAAAATTTTAAATTAAAATATATGAAATCTTGGAAACTGAGAGTGTGTATTTTCTTTTCAGCATTTTCATTGTCATTATCTAGTTTTTAATCTATCAGGAAATGATAAAAGATATCGACTCTAATACTTTACTGTAGGGTTATGATGAAGTTAAGCTTTAATGAACCTCCCACAACAAGAAAGATGGGTGCAAGGAAAACGAGACTACACTACAAGGGAGATGACATTCTAAGAGACTAGTCTCCAACTACACAGCGGAGGAGTCTTTGACTATGAAGGAGACAGATGTGATAGAGCTATAAAGCTGTAAAGATGGAGTAGTTCGTGAGAAACAAAAGAGAGGTAAATCAAATCAATATTAAATGAACCATGGTCGAGGCTTGAACTTGGTGAATCAAGCCGAACCATGTGAGAATCAATACGAGGCAAGGATACCGACGGGTTCATTACAGATTAATTTTTATAGTTAATTATTTTTTTAATATTTATTATTATTATATTTTTAAATTACATTGGTATTCTTATAATTATGATAATGAAACATCTAAATCTATTTACCATGATATCACCGGTTTTATAAACGAAAATAAAAGATAAAAAAATAATTTTAATATTCCAATTAGTGATGATAGACGATGATACTATTGAAAGTTATGAGTTGTTGTGGATTGAGGAAAGCGGACAATGATAGGTAAATATTACTATACATCTATGTTGACATCGACATAGTTATCGAGCGACTTTTTTGTCGCTCTATCTCTATGTTATTTGCGTCGATGTCGATGTCGATGTAGTTATCAAGTGGCTTTCATATCTTGTTATTATTATTCTCATTCATAACACTCATCCGTGACTCCTCAGTGATGCGATTGTTCGCCACCATTGATTAATCATTAAAATTATTTATTGCCCTTATTTTCATATTTTTGTTGATAAAATCAACGGTGTTAGGATAAATGAATCTAGATATTTTACTTTTATAACTATAAAAATATCAATGTAACTTTTAAAGTGTAAAGATCGGAATGTCAAAGATCATTAACTACTAATTAGCCTGATATTAACATATTATAAGAAAATAGATAAGTAAAATGCTCTAATAGAAAGAAACAAAAAAGGAAAAAAAGAAAAGAGATTTGTCAAGAATTTTTTTTTTCATATTTCTTTCTAACTACTGAGAAAGTTATAATTGTAAATTTTTTTTTATGAATCATTAGGAAAAGCCTCTTGTTTTAATAATCAGAAAGAAAAGCAGGTAAAATTGGCTTTTAAATTACAAAAAAATATCTTCAAAATAAGCTCTTAAAAACTAAGAATAAATTTAGAAGATGGTTGGCAATCACATTCGAAAGTTAATCGTTCGCCACTCCTAAAACGATGGAGTTACTCGATGAACTCCTCCAGCTATATCTACATTTTGCCACACTATTCCTAATTCTATGCTGCTAATGTCGGCACCAAATTTGTCGAGACACAAAAGACAACCTCTCCCTAGTGAAAGAAAGTTATCTGTACGTGACATAGCCAACTCATCGGGTCGGTCTCGTGCGGGCCATTTATTTGTGAAAGCTTTCAATTAGTTACCGCACAGCGACTTTAGTGCGGCAGAGTAAACTGAATGTATGAAACAGCCGATCGGGAAATTGCTCGGTGCGTCACTCCACTGTCACGAGTACAATGGGTGGAGCCCACGGCCCCGCTGACAATAACCTTCGTGCTCCCTTCTCCACACACCCCCCTCCTCCTCTCAACCCCTTCTAGGCGTACCTTCGTCACCTCTTAATCTCCGCCACCGATTCTGCTGCTTGCCCCTCTTCTCTCATTTTGTGAAGGAAATCCGGCGGCAGCCACTCCGGGACACCTCCTCCTCTCATGCTCTGCTTGTCACGGAGCATGGGGATTTTCGCATGTTGTTCTCTGCTTCTCCTCTTCTCCACCGCCGCAGGTGAGACAAAGGAGTTCGCTTGCATCGTGCCGTCTCTCGGCCTTCTGTTCTGACCGCCGTTTTGCTTCCTTTTCTGCTAAATGTGCTTCCGGTGTTGTGCAGAAGCAGGAATTGTTGGTGTGAACTATGGCCGGGTGGCGAACAACCTTCCGTCAGCTACGGAGGTGGTGGAGCTCTTGAAGTCTAACGGCATCAGTCATGTCAAGCTCTACGACGCTGACCCTTCCGTCCTCCGCGCACTGGCGGGCACCGGCGTCAAGGTGGTGGTCACCATCCCCAACGAGATCCTGGCGTCCACCGCGGCCCGCCCCGGCTTCGCCCTTGCCTGGGTCCAGCGCAACGTGGTCGCCTACTACCCTTCCACTCAGATCCAGGCCATCGCCGTCGGTAACGAGGTGTTCGTCTACCCTCGCAACCTCACCACCTTTCTTGTCCCAGCCATGCAGAACGTCTACGCCGCCCTTTCCCGCCTCCGCCTCGACGGTGTAATCAAGATATCCTCCCCCATCGCACTTACTGCTCTCCAGAACTCTTACCCGTCATCCGCCGGCTCGTTCCGGCCCGAACTGGTTGTGTCGGTGTTGCAGCCGATGCTGGAGTTCCTACGCCAAACGGGCTCTTACCTCATGGTCAATGCCTACCCGTTCTTCGCTTACGAGGCTAATGCCGATGTGATCTCCCTCGACTATGCCCTCTTCCGGCCCAACCCGGGCGTGGTCGACTCCGGGAACGGCCTCCGCTACTACAGCCTCTTGGACGCCCAGATCGACGCCGTCTTCGCCGCCATGTCCGCCATCAAGTACGAGGACATCAAAATAGCCATCTCCGAGACGGGATGGCCGTCCAAGGGCGACGCCGACGAGACGGGCGCGGGAGAAGCGAACGCGGCCGCATACAACGGGAACTTGATCAGGCGGGTCCTTTCGGGCAATGCCGGGACGCCGCTGAGGCCCCAAGCCGACATAGATGTCTACCTCTTCGCCCTGTTCAACGAGAACCAGAAGTCGGGCCCGACGTCGGAGAGGAACTACGGGTTGTTCTACCCAGACGAGGGGAAGGTCTACGACGTCGAGTTCACTCTCGGCGGGAGCAACGGAGGTGGCCTAAGGTGGGAGGACGTCAGGGGCAAAGGATCTTCCACCACGCTGCCACCGCCCTCTTCGAGCGGCACGGTGCGGACAAGCTCAACGGGGGAGAGCTGGTGCGTGGCGAACGCGATGGTGGGGAAGGCGCGGCTGCAGGCAGCGATGGACTACGCGTGCGGCGAGGGGGGAGCGGACTGCCGACCGATCCAGCGAGGGGCGGCGTGCTACGAGCCCGACACGGTGGAGGCGCACGCGTCGTACGCCTTCAACAGCTACTACCAGAGAAAAGGTCGGGCAATGGGGACATGCGACTTCGAGGGGGCCGCCTACGTGGTCTCGCAGCCACCCAGTAAGTCCCCTAACCTCACGTAATCTACGCCCTCGTTCGCACATGGTTCGGGATCTACGTGATCCAGTGTTGGGATTCGCGGTAAATGGCCACAAATTTACCGCCGTTCCCATAAGCAAGTGGGTGCGGGAGCGGTGTACAGAGCCGTACGATGTGACGTGTTGCGTCATGTGCCCAGTCTTTCGGCGCTGTCAAGACGTAAGCGCGTCTGGTTAACGTCTTTGTAGACTGATCACTGTTGCACTTTGGTCATGTTGCAGGGATTGGTAACTGTGCCCTTCCGTCGGGAGCCTGAGCTGAGCTGCAAATAATGGAAGCGACGGGCAGCTTTGGGTGGCTGCGTTATATGTTGTAGTTGTCGTAATTATTGAACTATTAAAGACCGTAACAGAGCATGTGAACGGCATGTGAACCGACGCAGCAGCTGATTCACCGTTGCTCTGTTTTCCCTTAGTGGACGACAGCTTTGGCGTTGGATTTGTTTGTTTTAACGTCCACCAGCGTCAATGCATGTCGTTTTGTACTCGGTACTATTGGATCTGAACAGTCGTCTGCCACGTGACCAAGTCCGGTTGATGTTTTGCATTGTGGCACATGCAAGAGAAGATGAACTTTGTGACACGAACATGGGGGGGTAGGAAAAGAGGTGTTTGGTGGATCGGCAAGTGCATGAGATTATAAAGGTTTAATAGGTAAGATCGTACAATGTTGCCAATTATTTAGTATTAGCCATGTCGACTACATGAGCTAGTTCTGCACAATTGGGCTACCCTGCATTGGGGCCTGAGGAAGCACCTAAATCAATGTTAAAGCTGAAATTTGCCTGAAGACTAAAATTGAACTGAAGAAAAATTATTCAAAATTAAATGAGAATTATATATATTTTTTTATATACACATAGGTATGTCTTCAAACAAGAACTAGAAGTTTGAAAACATATAATGTCTATAAGTAAAGTAAGGTTTTCTTATCATGTCTTAATAGTGAATCAAGAGGTTGGACAAAGATATAGTAACTTATAGTGGATGCTGAATGCTGAAAACATATAACTAGAGATTGTGGTTCAATCTGAGAAGATCCATTGGATAGACTAAAGTTTTTAATTTTTTTACAATTAAGTTGAACATATTTTTGTTGTTTAATTCTCTTTCAAGGCTTGCAATTATCTTAAAACAATAAGATTCTGTCTTGGTAGATTTTAACTATAGCAGCAAAACAAATTATTCATTCGAGTGCCATAACCTTCGTTGACTCAATAGATTTGATTTTGTGGCTCTTTATGGCGATATTATCCAACATCACATTGAGTTACTTTTTGTTGATAATCTCATCATCATATTATCTACCGCTAATATTTCATTTGTCACTACAATTAAATGATGTAGTAAGGATATCTAAGGGTTGTTTTTTATGACACCTCGGTTGGCCATAGAGCCAAATGTGGTTAGCTTGAGATGTGCAACTTCACGTCTTAGTTGAGTTGTTAGCACGACTCGATCTAGGGTTATTTTTCCTTTCTCGTTGGGCTCCTATATACAAGTTAAAGTCAGAAGGAGGAATCCCGACTCGATCTATCTGAAGCTTAAGTTAGTATGATGGTGATAAGATAGATTTGAGTGTCCAATATCTTACCCCTTGGTTGCTAGTCATATGTGTTCTACAAGTCAATCACATGAGTGATGATATGTGTGACATGACACGCACTTCTTTTATTTATTATATTATTTGATATTTTATCACTTTATATTTCTATTGTTCGTTATATATATATATATATGAATGTATATATATATATGAATATATATATATATATGAATGTATATATATATAATGAATGTATATACATAAAATATTATGAGAATAATTGATTTACTGAATTAAAATGAGTTCTGACATGTATGACTCATGAGTAGCTCGATATTGAGCCTAAAGGATCACACACATATGGTAATGTTGCGATAAGTAGAGTTCGAATATAAGATATTCGTGGAGCTCTTATTTATTGGTATCTAATAAGCCCCTGAATTATTGGATTCTATGGATGAGATTCAATAAGAGCTAATAAGAAATTATTAGGTAGAGACCCACTAATATAGAGGATTGATAGTTGGATAGAGATCCAATACATAATATGACAGGATCAATTAGGGTAAATTGACACCGGAGCCTCTGTAAATAGAAGGGAACCAAAGAGTCATAGGCTATGTTTTTTTTTGTTATCATATGTTATTTTCCTCTCTCTCTCTCTCTCTCATCATCTCTCTCTCTCTCTCTCTCCTCCTCAACCTGCAGCCCCTATTTGGGGCATGTAGATAACAAGAAGGGGCAACCCCTTCTTAATTGTGTGGTGCACATAGCGAGGAGAATTATACAGCAATTTGAGGAGCGTTTTTACAACCCTTACCATGTGGATCACCGCTAGAGAGGAGGACAGTCGACCTCGTTTCATCCTCTCTAACCAATTTACAGGTTTATAGGGATATACGATCTCTCTAGGTAATATAATTTCTTATATACATAGTTTTCGATTTTGCAGGTTTTGCGCACCAATCCTTGAACGACAATGAAACCTTACATGTATACATAAAATATATGAGAATAATGATTTAATGAATTAAAATGAGTTCTGACATGTATGACTCATGAGTAGCTCGATATTGAGCATAAAGATCACACACATATGGTAAGGTTGCGATAAGTAGAGGTTCGAATATAAGATATTCGTTGGAGCTCTTATTTTCTTGGTATTAATAAGCCCCGAATTATTGGCTTCTATGGATGAGATTCAATAAGAGCTAATAAGAGAATTATTAAGGTAGAGACCCACTAATATAAGAGGATTTGATCGTTGGATAGAGATCAATACATATATGACAGGATCAATTAGGGTAAATTGACAACCGGAGCCTCTGTAATAGAAGGGAACCAAAGAGTCATAGGCTATGTTTTTTTTTGTTATCATATGTTATTTTCCTCTCTCTCTCTCTCTCTCTCTCTCTCTCTCTCTTTCCTCCTCAACCTGCAGCCCCTATTTGGGGCATGTAGATAACAAGAAGGGGCAACCCCCTTCTTAATTGTGTGGTGCACATAGCGAGGAGAATTATACAGCAATTTGAGGAGCGTTTTTACACAACCCTTACCATGTGGATCACCGCTAGAGAGGAGGACAGTCGACCTCTTTCATCCTCTCTAACAAATTTACAGGTTTATAGGGATATACGATCTCTCTAGGTAATATAATTTTCTTATATACATAGTTTTCGATTTTGCAGGTTTTTGCGCACCAATCCTTGAACGACAATGAAACCTTATTTTTGTGGAAATTATGAGATTTTGTTTTCTGTTCTTCTGCTGAGCATATGATGTAGCCCTAGATTTCCCAACATTGGCACTGGTTAGGAGGTTAACCTTTATACTCACAGTTGAGGGTCGATTGTACGTGATCCGTTAATGGTCGCCAACACCTTGGGCAATTGGCCCATACACTCTACATAGCACTACCCGACTTGTATGGCTTTTTACCACGTGACGCCTCTTTGCGTATTCTTGAGCAGCTCCATACTGTGTGGCGTTATGTCACAGATAAAACTGTAAATAAGGGGGGTTAATGTAATGCTCATGTATGTCCGTGTCTTTTGGTTTATTCATGCTTTGTATAACATATAGAAGGACGATTAAAGGCTTACCAGCTCTATTTTACTTGGGTTGGGTGGTCGTTTTAGGCTTATAAATAAAGGTTGTGTTATGTGGACACTTGTGGGAGAGTTCGGTCTGTAGTGGACCATCTTAGATCCTTTGTTGTGTAACCATTCGGAGCTTGTGAAGTTTGTTTATAATTTGCATTGGTTATGAAGTGTTTTCTGAAATGTTTGCTTATGGATCCCGAGTGAGGCACTTTCTCTAACCCGTTTTCTCTTTTGTAGGTCCTAAGGGACCATGTGAGGTTTCGGGGAGGTTGATCTTTGCGGACGGACACGCAAGAGTGCCACATGACTTAGGTAATACCAGCTAAGTCCATGACAGATGGTATCAGACTGGGACAAGCACTCATAGAAACACTTGGCATACAAATGTGGGAAACCTAGCGGGGCTGCGTTGAGGGTAGATAGCACGCATGACTGTTTGGGAAAAAGCGGGCATGAAGATGTAGGGAAAAGGAGTCGCTTAGAGGAGCGGGCATCTGAGATTGGCATTCAGAGGAATGACCAACCCTTCACGCAAGAGGCACCACGAGGACAAGCAAGCTGGGAAGAATGCGTAGCGGACAAAGGTTGAGATGGTTGAGTTTGAGCTACAACTCAACGTTGACAACCATATTTGATGGTGTTCAAGTCAAGCGAGACGTTTGATAAAGGATGAGACCATGTCAGATGAAATGAGTTGTTCAGCGATCGAAAGAGTTGTGCAAAGCTCATAGAAGTGAGGGGAATTGCTAACCTGAGAAATTCGGTACTCATGCAAAGGCTTATATGTGAACAATGGAGTGTTTATGACCATCCCAAGGCGACCGAAACTCGGCACAATGGAGTATTGAAACTTTCTCTTTAGCATGTGAATGATACGTTCATAGGAGACTGAAGTGTGCGGCGAGTTCAGCATGTTGCTAGGCCTTGAGGGGTGCAGTGGGTTTATTGACGTGGAGTCGAAATCTAGCAAGTGCGTTTACGAGGGCAGAACAATATACAGTTTGTTCAGCATGGCGGAGTAGTCCAAGGGGATAGTGGTCTCCGAAACTTTCAAATAGAAGGAAACGAAGAGAGAAGTTGCTCCAATGGGACAGATATCCAAGAGGGATAAGTCCTGACTATTTAAAGGGAGAACCATGTGCAACGGACTGCACATGTTGAGGAGGAAGGAGTACCTCGAAATAATTTTATAAAGCTTAATGGGCCGAGCAAGTGGCGAGGAGTCGTTGCATGATCTCGCTTGAGATAATGCATTGGGGAATGCATTGTGAGATTAAGTGAGGGAGCGATCCAAGGCAACACAAATGAAGGCACCCTTGGAGTCGATATGGATATCAAATTTTAACAAAGGGCTGACCAGTGGAATGATGGGCGCGAGGGCCACAATCAACTCAATGCAAAAACAAGGAGCGAAGCAACTTGGGTGTAACTTGGCGAAATACCCAAGCCGCATGAAGGGAGCCGACATAGAAGATAAAATATAGAGCGGAGGCATAAAGCTTTTCTTGGACAAAGGTCAAGGACATGAACTCTTGTAAATGCAAGAGCGGGATCATGTCGTTCCATGGATCCCTCATTTTGATGGAGCAGACTCATCTTGCATGGTGCCAAAGACAAAGGTGTTGGGAAATCTTGGAGGCGACATCACATACGCAGTGGAAGAACAAAAACAAAATCCCCAATTTTCCAAAGATTTGTTTGTTGTCGTGTGAAGATTGATACGCAAAATCCACAAAATAGAAAACTGTGTATAGTAAAGATTATGTTACCTAGGGAGATCGTATATCCATGTTTCGTTGCAGATCTCTAAGAGAGGGTGAAAGAGGTCAAGCGCCCTCCTCTTTAGCGGTGATCCACACAGCAGGGCTGCGACGACGCTCCTCAAAACTCAATACCTGCTCTGAGGTGGAGAGGGGGAGGAGAATAGGAGACACAAGCAAAAGCTCTAGCCTATGAACCACTAAATCCCTCCTATTTACAGAGGTCCCTTGTCAAACCCTAATAGATTCTCCCATATTGGGTATTGGATCCGCATTCAATTACCAAGCCTCTTAGATTGGTGGATCTCTATCCAATAATCTATCATTGGTTTTTATCAGATCATACTCATAGGATCCAATAATTCATAGGGCTTATTGGATATCCAATAAGATAGGGGCTCTAGCGAATATCTCATATCCGAACCTCTACTCATCACAACACCTATCATATGTGTGTGACCCTTTAGGCCCAATATCGAGTTGGCCGTGAGTCATACCTGTCAGAACTTCTTCTGGCTTTATGAATTATTATCTCCATAATAATTCACTCGACTCATCGACTATGGACGTACTAAGCTACTACGCCGTAGTTCCTAGACGATACAGGGGAATCCAATCCATTGGATCTGTCTGTCCTTAATTACCGTATACCTATAGTTCTTCATCCATCTAATATCCCAAAGACCGTATACCGAGTATGGTGTTGTCAGACCGATATGATTTCTACTCGAGTCTCGCTCTAATCAGATTATCCCGGATAACTCTTTTTCTCTCAATCCGAATGACCCTGGCCAGGGATTTGTTTGAGTAAGAACACATGAGATATTCCTCTTATGACACTAAGAGTGGATGATCTTCTATCGACACTCAATAGCCCTCGTAAGGTTGACTGTCACTCCCGATGACCGACTGTACTAGATCTGAGACATCCAAACCTATAAGTCTGATATCAAAGAATGGAGCACTCATATAGGACATCCTTGGTGTCTCAAGTCTAAAGACCAGATACACCACTAGGACTACAGAATCATTGTCTGACAATAAGGCATCATCAACCATCCAACATTCCGTAAGCGGATCAATAAGTGAACTCATTCTCCAATGAGCACTTGTACTGTATCCCTAGTGTCCCCACACGAGCATATATGAGACCAGCTGCATCTATCATATGGACGGGTATACAGCACACCAATATATCCAGTTATATCGATGTCCCTCTTGAGTAACCGTGTTTAAAGGCGAATCAGTCTCATTATCGTGATCTCATCATGATCTGATTCTCATTGCACGGATCCAAGGACATCACAATATATACATGCATATGTGCAATAGTCAATATAAAGTGATAAATGTCAAAATATAATAGGCAAAAAGATTCCTGTCAAGTCACACATGCTATCACTCACGTGATTAGCTTGTTGGGCACCTATGACTAACAGAAGGGAGCTTTGAAGTACATGCACCTTACTTCAGAGAAGCATTGGACGGAGGAACTAAGGCAACTCAACTTGCGGAGGCGAAGTTGGGTTCAGAAGGCCTTGGCACGGGGCAAGAGGATGCGGAGGCGGGTACTCTTGAAGAATATGTCACAATGCTGCTATTCAAGTTGCCATGAAGGGAGCAATGCATAGCGGAGATTATGCTCGTAGGAGTAGAGACCTAGGATCCAGACAATGGTACACCAATTTTAGCGAAGTCAGTGGACTTCAGGATCTACTAAGCTATGGATTATCCTAGAGCGATGCTTCATCTAGGAGTAACCCGAGAGCGGGTGGACGAAGGTTGATTGCCAAAGGAGTAAATACAATCGAAAGTGGAAAAGGCCTTGCGATGTATTAGCAGAGGCAACACATGGAGGGATCATAATCTAAGTTCATCCCACAATGATCAGAATGTAATGGAGATGTCAATAGGAGGTGACATGGTGCAACGGATTATGGTGGAACAGTTCATGGAAATGTGGTACACACGAATATAGTCCCGTAAGGGACTATATCATACGAAGGTATGATCGGGAGCTACTGGATGCTCCACTTCGGTGACCAACACGATGATAAGAAAAGGCTATGGATTCAAGGAGTAAAAGCCATGGTACCGCAGAGGTGGGTCTTCCATGCGTGCATCAAATTTTGCATAAGATGAAAGCCTTGGTCATCAGCATATGAGGGTTATGTACTACCGAGGAAAAAAGTTTGAATGCAAGTACCAACGAGTCCCATAGGAGGGACTTGATCATGCAGAGGTATTATCAGAGCAGCTAGAGAGTTGGACTGTTCTAGAGCTCATATTCACTTAAAGGAGCCCGACAAGTTATAGTACAAGGCCGAGTAAGCGAACGTTGCTACCAAGGAAACTAAGGAGAACATAATCGGTGCGAACCCTGCAACACGATGGCAGAGGTCATACATGGGAGTTGCAGTCTGTCTTTCCATCGACCAAGGGGAATTGCTCGGAGAACATAGAGGTGTTGGAGTAGAGGGTTGAAAGGGGTGAGGAAGCGATGATGAGTCAAGAGAGACTTAGCTACTCAAATCAAAGCATCGGTTAGAATAGGGCCATGGGCATCACAGTGTTATAGTACTATAGAGGTGGGACTTTCGTGGAGTCATCGATCCCTTGCTCTCACGGAGGGAGAGTGCTTGGTAGTTAAAGGGGCCGAGGAGGTAGAGAATACAGAGGCAAACTCCAATTGTTGAGACAAGGCTGAAGGGCAAAGGCCAGGGAACTTTGTAAGACCGGTATTAAGGAGCTTCTCATTAATATAGTCGAAAGTGAAGGACTTCGGGTGGTTCAAGAGTGAATGATCAAGGAACGAAGAAGGCAGCATGCAGTGCTATACCTTTACTACTCAGTGGAGTAGGCGACAGGGTTGATGGAGAAGACGGTGCAATCCCAGATGTGACCAAAACTATTAGAGACTTACTCTAAGTTGGGGTGAAAACTTGTTGCATTCTAGAAGTTCGATGGCATTGAGAAGGTGAATCACTGTAACTAACTCAATGCAAGGAGTGTAAACACTTCAAGTGCTTTAGAAGTTGAGCAAAGAGCAAGTGAAGGCCAATAACCAGCCCGATGCATGGAGTACAACTCTCGAGGAGGTAGGCAAAGTCAAGTAACCTTTGCATTCTTAACTCTTAAGAGAATGTGCGAAATCGAGTACCCTAATTCTCTTATCTATCCTACAGAGGAACTCTGCACAGGTTCAAAGACCATTCGAAGATAATGGAAGATAATAGTTGTCAAATCCTCACCAATGGGGATCAGTGCTACTGAGAGTAGATTATCTGCTTCATTTTCGAACAAAATACCAATCGAAAGCGGAAGTGATGTGAATCTACTTGGAAGTGACAACTAAGTGAAAGAAGAGTCGATTGACAAATTTTATAGAGGAAGGACCCAAAACTTCAAAAGTTTGTGAGGCGATGCTCGTTAAAGCTCCAACAACCATCCACCCAGTTCAAGTAGCATGAGGCATTTAAGAGACTAACACATAATAAGGATGGTCTTTTCCTTCATCCGAAGGATCCTCAGGAACCAATAGGGATCAATAAAACTTAGCCAACCCCACACTAGAGTCAGAGTCATTGGCGAGTTGAAACAGCATGGCGGATCAAAAGTTCGACTACTTAACAATAGTAGTGGAGAGCAATTGGGAGCTAAGAGGCACATTATAGCTAGAGCAGAAGATTGAATACTCAACAAAAGCGAGAAGTTACATTATAGGCAAAGGCTTCGATGAGAACGTTGAAGGAATAAGTGGGGGAGAATATCATGGACAAAACTGTAAACAGTGGGGGTTAATGTAATGCTCATGTATGTCCGTGTCTTTTAGTTTATTCATGCATTGCACAACATATAGAGGGATGGTTAAAGGCTTAACAACTCCATTTTACTTAGGCCGGGTGGTCATTTTAGGCTTGTAAATAAATGTTGTGTCATGGGAACACTTGTGGGAGAGTTTGGTCCGTAGTGGATCATTTTGGATCATTTGTTGTGTAACCGTTCGGAGCTTGTGAAGTCTATTTGTAATTTGCATTGGTTATGAAGTGTTTTCTGAAATGTTTGCTTGTGGAGCCCTAGTGAGGCACTTTCTCTAACCTATTTTCTCTTTTGTAGGTCTCAAGGGACTATGGAAGGTTTTGGAGAGGTTGATCTTTGCGGATGGATACGCAAGGGTGCCGCACGATTTAGGCAAAACCAGCTAAGTCCGTGATAGTTGTCTCGTACAACCTCAAGTGCACGTAGTGTAGTTGATTGTCTTGTACGGGTCTGTGTTGACAATGCGAGTATAAGTGATTATCTCATACGGGTTCAAGGTGTCACAGTAGCATGTGCACACCATGTTAGCTCCGAGACGTCACATCAACTCTAAGTTAACTATGATTGTAGGGGTCATGCTAGAATATGCTTTATAAAAATGTAAATATTATTTTTCACAATCTCTCCTAATAAGGGTTTGTACATGTCACACGTTTAAATTTTTTGAGCTAATTTCCAAGATTTTTTTTTATTTTTTTTGGAAAGTATTCCTTATTTTTATTTTTTAATAATATATTTTTACATAAATATATATAATATTCTTAACTTGATAATCAGTTGCCTATAATTTTTTCTACCTTTCACTCCCTATTTTTTTTCCCGTTTGCTCGATGGATAGAGTGAATCTATTGTATTAAAAAAAATCATTTAAAATTTTTTAAATAAAATATATGTTTTTTTTTCTTCTGAAAAATATAATTTTTTAGAATTCGTTCAAAATTATTTACTTTTCAGAATAAAATTACCATTCTACCGATCCGATTAGATTTCTCCAAGAGAAGTCGTCCAACAACTCTATGACAAACGATGGAGCTATGCAATAAGTCCGTACACGAATTAAGAGAAATAACACGGAGTCGATGAGCGATGACAAGCGGTGAGCACATCATGTGAATGGTCCGTTGACATCCCAAAGTAGTCTGCACCACATCCTCCCCAAGTACCGCCCGCGACCCCTCGCCATTTCCGGACTGACCCGATGCACCTTTTGTAGCTCCGTCTCGCTAGGAAGACGGATGGAATCCCTCGCATTCGCAGCTCACAGTAGGAACAGCCCGCCGGCGCTCGATCAATTCCCGATCTGCAAGAGGAGGACGAGGGCGAGGGCGACGCAACAGCGAAGGTCCTCCTCCTCGCCATTCAACTACAGAACTCCAACCCTGGTCGATCGTTATCGGCGCCCCAATTCCTTTGCTCACTCCTCCTCGTTGATCTTCAGCAAAAGCCCATTACTCTACCCGCCCTCCGGACCCCGGATCCTCCGTCCTCTATTCTGTAGCGCGCACGGCACCGCCGATCATGGTGTCCGTAGCCACAGTTACCATAGTCACCATGGCCACAGCCACAGCCACGACGACGACCATCACCACCACCATGGGCATGGTCATAGTCATGGCCATGGAGAAGATGGGCTTCCGAACGAAGCTCAGAAGGCTGTCCTCCGCTTCGCAAAGGCTGTAGGGTGGGCAGACCTGGCGGATCTCCTCCGGGAGCACCTGCAGCTGTGCTGCTGCTCCATGGTGTTGCTCCTCCTTGCTGCTGCCTGCCACTGTTTACTGCCCGGTCGAGCGGTCAAACCATTGCAGAATGCCCTTATCGCAGTCGCTTTCCCTCTCGTTGGGGTAATTCCATGACTTATAGATGTTACCTATTCTTTCTCCTCTCTCCCCCTTGTCTCTCTCTTCCAAGAAAAGGATTGCCAAGCCTTAATACTTGTTCTTGAGCGTTCCTCTTGGATGAACTTGTATCAATTGAGACACTTTTGGTAGAATTAGAGATTCCGAATAACAATAACTGAGAGATCCTTAAATGCATGAAAAAAGTCTCTAACAATTACAGAAAAAAAGAACTAAGCTAATCTTACTGCAAGTGAATTGTTAACATAAAGCAGGTTGAATTATAGTTAAATTGTCTGAGATTCAGTTTCAAACCTTTTAGAGAACCTCGAATTCTAGTTTGTAGATAGGAGATTAACCTTTTCGAGGTTTAACCTCATACAACCAGTGAGTAACCCTCCAGTGTCTAATCTTGCAATGAGCCTGGCTGAAGGGTTTATGACAATTTTTTTATTCAGGAAGTAAAAGTTTTTTTTTTTGGCCATAGGTAAGTGGCAAAGGTGGGATTCGGACCCAGACCTTGCGATAAACTATCAAAACCTTTATCAGCTAAAATAGCTGATATATTTAGGAAGTAAAAGTTCATTCTAATATAAGCCGTCATTCTATTGGAACAGAAATCAAGATAACACTTTTGGAAATAATAGATAACTTATTGAGGGCTTTAGATCCTTCACTCAAATCTTTTTTTCCCATGGAAATATTGATTATGATTTAGTTGTTTGGGGAATTCAGGTTGACCCATTGGATGGCAAAAAGGATGACATAATCCTTTAAAATCCTACATACATGCTCACAATTCATTTATAACTTTAGAAGGATATTTATGATAGTTTGTGACTTTAAAAGGATATCAAATATATTCTTAATGTTTAGATAGGTAAATCTGACAAGACAGTAAACATCTATTCTCTCAAAAGTTCTGTTCTATCAAGAGCACATAGTCTTCTTTTGCATTGATCATCAGGTGTAGTTTTTGACTTAATTTGTTAAATCTAAGTTGTAAGGTGTTCTGTTCTTAGTTATGACACTATTTATAATCTTGTAGTTTTAGCTTAGGGTTAAAAATGAAAATAATACTTGAGAAATGAAAATCATATGGTTGTATCATTTATGGGGCTAGAGGGCTGCAACAATGAACAACCGATAAATTAGCATGGAGGAGCTGAAGGAGAAAATTGGAGCCACAATTCAAGTTGAGGATTTGAGTGAGTTTGCCATTGGTACATTATATAACTGGTCCCAAGAAATGGTGAATGTTTTGCAGGCTCATGCTTTTAAGGTTTTGAAACATGAAATGGTTTCATATGTACTGTCAGAATGCATAAAGTTAATATAGGCTTGGTACAGTTTGAGATGTGTACAAAAAGGTGAAAAATGAAAGAAAAACCTGGTGGATGAAGGAAAAGAAAATCTCTCCTTCTACTTAGGGAATGAGTATGAACTAGAATCTCCTTCTCCCATTAATAAAGAACCTTGTCAGACTGCTGTTACGGAGGCATGATGGAGTTTTCTCGGTTCAATTATCGTCTCAGCATGATATGTGCAGTCTAGTATGATAATCAATGGAAATGGTACTTTACTATTTAGGACTTAAACTCACATGCTTGTTGTACAACCTTCTTGACATTACAATTGAAATATGTTTGTTTTATAATTTGATTGGAATATGTACTATATGATTTCTTTTCTACGTGCTCAAATAATATTTTAAAGCTGAAATGCCTTGCTCGTGGTAACTTCTACAATATGTACATAGGAAGTCTACTTTTTCACTAGAAACTTTTTATTCTCACCATCAAGGTCTCGGATAGCACATTGATGCCAATTGTGAGAATCTATCAGACTGACATGATATCGAGGTACCGACTGCTATGTCGACTTGTATCACTTGGTAGTTCTGGAGTTAAAAAAAAAAAAGCCCATACTTGGTGCTTTGTCAGATCTGTAAGATTAGATGGATTGATAGGGTCCAACCTGTATTTAAAGTCATTCACCATAGTTCATAAGATCAGTATTGTGAACAAGATCAACCAAGAAAATAACTCAAAAAACAAAATAATAAAATAATAAAATATAGAAATAAAATATATTTTAAGGAAATACAAAGATTATGTGCCAAAAACTCTCTCACCCTCGTTATGTAAGATATCTATTTTTTTGAAGATAAAATATCAAAATATACGGAGATAAAGAATGCATTACAGCTAATGATGAAAAATACTAAAAATTAATACATTAGAATATGAAAAACTGAAATGTAAAAAAAAAAAAAGATAACAAAAGTTTTCGAAATTAATTAATTTAAGATAACTATGATGTTTTTATCACAAAATCGATATTTTATGGAGATACTATTGTATAACATGATTATTGTATATATGTCATTTTAAAATCCAAAGCTCAGTGATGGTCAAGGACTCAAGGTTAGGATAATTCAGACAAGGAATCAATATTTTATTTGAAGAAAGTGTTCACAAGATCATATGAGAAATATTTCCCGTTTGATTGTATCAATAAAAATGGCTACTCTTTCTCTCTTTATTCCTTGGACAATGAACACTACAATAGTGGTGTTAGACACCAGATGCGATATTTTAAGCAATAACATATGTCATATGCAATAGTGGCAACATTTCCTCTTTTATCTTAATCTTATAATCATATATTTCTTTTTTATCTTTTCTCCATCTTAACTTGCCTCTTCTTTTCCTCCTTTTGCTCCTTCCCTCTTTTTGTTAGGCTTTAAACTGGTTAGAATTGGTTAAAATCATTTAACTTTGATTGAAATTGATTAATTCTATAGATGTCCATGGTTTTCTGATTGTGAGGATGAAAAATCTGAAAAATTGTTGGTTTGTAGAATACTGATACTGATCAGGTGTATCATGTGAAAATTAGCTGATACTACCAAGCATGATTCTCATAATTGCTTGCTTCTAGGACATTTTGCTAAGTTGAGATTATAGCCACTTACATTTTGGTAAATTGTTGCACACATGATAAGTGAATTCTCCAAGTAAATCTTCTCATTGCTCTCACATGAGATCCATTTTTTATAGTTCAAATGCACACTCTCTGGAATTTCAAAATTATCAGCCGATAATGTCTAGCACTAGCATAGTTGTAGAGTTCATGGTTTGAGCTGAGAAGTTTATCTGGTAATATCATGCAATTTTTATGTTCAAGTGGGTCATTATCTGCTTTATATTTTGCTGATAAAATTTAATTTCGAAAATAAATTCAGCATAAACCAACCTTGTACTTGTCTTACCTACTTGTTGTGTCTGTGGTGCATTATTTTGCTAATATGTTGTATTTTCTTTTATCGACACTTTAAATTTAAGCTGTCATACGTTTTTTATTGTTGTGGTCATGTCTTGGGTCACTTGTATTCTACTTTTTAGGTTTCGGCTGCACTTGATGCTATTGTGATCATTGCTTCTGGAAAAGTGAATATCCACGTGCTCATGGCCCTTGCAGCCTTTGCTTCAGTATTCATGGGGAACTCGTTAGAAGGTGGCCTGCTTCTTGCAATGTTTAACCTGGCTCACATTGGTAATACTTGGTTCAATTTTTTAGCTCTTATATTTTAAATGTTTATGGAAGCATCTCAAGGTTATACTGAGTTTGAATTTTGAATGCACAATCTTGTTTGCAGCCGAAGAGTATTTTACCAGCCAATCAATGATTGATGTCAAGGAACTCAAAGACAACTTTCCAGATTATGCACTATTGTTAGATGTAAATGGTGATGAACCTCCTCAATTCTCAAAATTGGATTATGCAAAAGTTCCAGTTTGTGATCTTGAAGTGGGTTCATATATACTGGTCAGGGCCGGTGAGGTTTGTGCCAAATATTTGATAACTTTCGTTTGTAAATTTGGATGGTTTGTGAGATTTTATGATACTCCTTTCATGATGATGATAATTTACTTTCAAGTCTTTGTGAATATCTGCCCCCAAAGAAGTTTTCATGTATGTTTGCCATAGTGTATTTTGTGCATGGCATTTTTCGTGTGTAGGTATTGACACTTTGTTGATCCCATCATGTAAAGTTGTTAATACACTCTCTACTAGATGTGTGGTCAAGTTGATGCCTGACATGCTGCTTTGAAAACCTTTTAGTTTCAAACTAAGTTGTTGTTCACAGTTATCCTGGAAATGTGAACCAAACACTTAGAAAACAGTTTGTACAGGCTCTGGTAACCTATTAGTCCAGAATGACACTGATAAACTAGGTGGTATATCAGCCTATACTATCCAATATCGAATAAAATAATAAAAAAGTTAAAAACTATAAGTGAATGCAATATACTAGTATCAATCAAGGTTTGTAATCTCATGCTGGACCAACCCTTACCAGTTCCAGGCTGGACCGGTATATACTGCTAGTACCAACATTCAGTACAATGGTATGGACCAACACTCTGTTAGGGGAAGGAGAGGAGGGGAGGATGTTAGGACAGAGAGGAGGGGGAATGAGGAGGAAGAGGAAGAGGAAGAGACAAAGGAGGAGGAGAGGGTGAAATCTTAGAGAAGAGGGCGGTGGGCTTGGAAGAGAAGGGGTAGTCATGGCCCCTAACATTATTATTTTTTTCTTTTTAATGCATCGAACTGGACCGCCCGAAATGGAAATGGTCCATTCACCAGTTCCTACGTGAAATCATAGTCTATGCCTCTATGGTATCAATACTGGTTTTTCATAGTCGATTTTGTTTAAGTCATGTGGCATCCTAAGCTATACCTACCAGCTATTGAGCTAGCCTACTTTCAACCTCTAGTAGTGCTGTAGCAATTGCAAGAGAGGATTAAGTTAGTTAATTAGTAAATGTGCAGTCAAACTGTGGTCATCACACAACCGAGGCACTTGAAGCCGGGACTGCAAAGGCAAACAAAGGCATCTGAGATTTATTAGGCTACCAAGTGCTTTCACAAGCTTGAATGGTCATGCTAGGGGTGTCCAAAGGCAAGTCCATGCACAATAAACACCCATGCACTTGTGACGAATGACAAGCGGGCTCGATGCATGTGATGAACTATCCCATAGGTACTATTTGGGACAGCTCTCCTTCCTTGTGCCATTGGAGGGGTACAAGTGGGCTGATGCATATATTAAAACCTTGATGTCAGATACAAAATGTAGTACTCAACAGTGGACAACCAACTCGATCACATATGCAACTTTGTGTCAGTGAAGCCTCATGTTTTTAGCATGGAAAGCATTTAAAATCATCCAACCTTGTTTACTGAAGCATTACTGCTTCCTCATTTTTAGCTCTATAAATACTTTTAAAGGCTTTGAAGCTCTTTATGTTTGTTGGGGTTTGTTTTCCTATGTGTACCTATGTGGAGTGGAGTTTGATATGAATGCACTTTTCATTTTCAAGAAAGTAGGTAAAACTAATTTGTGTCAGAAGGGGGCTTTTAGTGAGCCCTGCCATATATTCATGTGGTGGCCTTGTAACTCTCTTCTTTTCTAGTTTAGTGAGAAAAAGAAACATTTCAAGGTTGGACCTCCATGGCATTCTTTTAAGTTTTGACATCAAGTGAGCACAAACCTGTAGGTTGGTACATGCATTAATTTGTGCGGCATGATGTTAATTACTTTGCTTATGGTTGGACCAATACAATCTTGTTCACTGCCTTTTTTTGGTGGTGATTTGGTAATCGATCAAGTTCAGAATGTTATTTGTTGCCAATCCTCCTTTTCATTGTATGGAGAATCTTGAATATACTAACAATAGATAAATTGCTAATTGTGGAGGCTGGCCTTTTTGCTCTCTTTGGGAAACTTGTAACCTAGGGCTTTTACCTTCCAAGTAGTTTTTTTTGGTTAATTGGAAAATATTCTGGACTTCCAGTCTCCTAAACTTGCCTTGCTTATGGATTGTTGTTAAAGTTGACTGTCATAGTGTCAATTATGATATATTATCAATTTTTTAGGCAATAATTTGTCAAATCACATATGGACTCTTTTTATTGGAGTTGTGCTTATAGACACATTTTTTCTCATGAAAGGGCTTTTTAATAATGATCATCAATGCCCTTCTCTGGTCATGTTGATATCTTATCCCTTTCTTCCCTGACTTCTTTTTTGATCCTTCTCCTTAGTCTTGTTGCCAGCAGTACAGAGTCTTCTGCATTCACCTGCTGCAGATTTGCCTGTTTGGTGGCTTTATTTATTTGTTTATTAATTCCTTCTTTTCTTCTTCTTGTCCCCTTCGTTTCTAAGTAAAATTTGATAATAGTCACTGCCTCACTATCATAGAGTATGATCTATCGAAATCCTTGTGAGGTGAGTTGGGGACCTTAAAAGAGTCAATAGGATGAGTCATCTTAGGTTTTTGTTGTGTTGACTTGAAGCATCATTAGGTCCTATGTAAAGCACCTGTCAAGAATCCAGATTGCAACCTGACTTGGTTTGGACATCCTGAAGGCAGGAAGCACAATCCTGTAGATTGTTACATGCATTGATTAAAATGGAGTTAAGTGCCCTTGCTTATGGTTGAACCATACTCATAATATATATATATATATATATATATATATATATATATATGTATATGTATATATATGTATATGTATATATATATGTATGTATATATATATATATTGTAGCCCTTTTTCTGCCATACTGTCTCAAGTTGCGTCTCCACTAGTCCACCGTCTATTCTGTTGCAAATTATTGTTTAAAGAATTACTTTAATCACTTTATATCTGATTAATTCTGCATACAACGTTGCAAATAATACTTGGCCTAGTGGCATGCAGATGCTATTCTGCTTGTTCTTTCCATAAACAATCTCAAAATTGAAAACACAGCACTTATGATCTTTGTGAATTCTCTTGTTCTGCTTTATCATTCTTTGTCTGTTCCTAGAGTGGTTTTAATATGTGAGATGTGTGATGTTATGCTTCTTGTTTCTCTAAAGGATCACTTGATATCCTCAGTGCCTATTTACTTAGGATTGACAGAGTGATGCCTTTCTTAGGCCGTTCCGGTAGATGGAGAAGTTTTTCAAGGGGCATCAACGATTACTATTGAACATTTAACTGGTGAAACCAAGCCGCTTGAAAGAGGAGTTGGAGATGCAATTCCTGGTGGTGCACGGAACTTGGAAGGAATGATGGTTGTAAAGGTTTGATTGAACCTCATCGGAACTTTTTCCATCATTTAAGATCATCTTAAACTTTTAAATGTTCATGAATGTCTTCCAGAACTATGCTGTGTGCCTATCAATTTTACATGAACTCTTATGTTTATCACAACAAAAAACAACCGATAAAACCTTAACTCTCAACACTATTTGCAAACTAAATAGGTAGAATCCATTGCTTGGTTACTAGGAACGTCCACCACTTTCACATCAACTGAAAACTTGAGTCTTACAATTTTTATATTCATTGAATTTACTGAAATGAACTTCTTACTAAAGATCTTACATTCCTTGCAATCCAAATATGATATGTTATACAGTGGCACCAATCCATATCTCCTTCAAGATATGGAATATATTTTTGCCTCTACAACTACAAAATAATCAAACTTCTTGATGAAGGATGTTTCTTGATATGAGATTTTAATAAAATACATCAAATCTGTGCGGAGTTTCTGATCAATTAAATAGTGAAGCATAAATGATTAGCTGATTGTGCATTTCTGTTACAAAAAACACAACTAATTTTATGCAAAACTTTTTTGATTAATCTATCTTGACTTAGGAGTCTTCCTTGGATTGCTGACTAAAGAATGAAGGCATATCTCAGCAATCTTTTTTAAATTAACCAATTTTATATCATTGATCTGGAATATTTTGTTCTTTTGTATCATCCATGCTTTACTGATGCTAATTGCTTTTGTAATATTAGGCAACTGTCTTTCTGCACAATTTGAATTCCAAATTTAATTCTAGTGATTTCCATCCAAATAATCTGTCTTTGGGCAACTGAAATGGCTATCTTGCATTAATGACAAAATCTGCTACCTTTGCCTTCGAATAAACATCTGATTCAACTGGAGTACACCACTTGATTTTAAAACACCTCTTGCAAGCCAATGATCATACCATATCAATCTTCTTTCCAAACAATACCTTATTGTACTTGATATGGTATGCCCCATGCAGCTGCTTGTCTGATTGAGAGGTCTAGGAGACTAGGATAATATTCATTTATGGTACCTGTCTCATAAAATCATGTATGACAAGTATCATGATCATACATATCATTTAGGACAACATACTGTATTATGGTATAATATCTAGATAAAGAAAAAAAAAATGTTTCAATGAGTAAAGATGATAATTGTTAACATGTTTCATACATATATCAAGTCTTCCAAGGGCTAGAGGTTTTATTGGTATAACATATTTCTTGTACTAGTCCAGTGTTTATAATATTGGTATACCAAATCTCATACTGATGCTGCATGGTCAAAGTCAGGAGATCTACACATGGAACTAGAAAGATTTGTGATTGGTCGAACCTAAGAGGTCAGAAATCAATTATGTATGCTAGTCAGATTGACCTATATCGGATCCATACCATGCTAAACCCATATCTATTGATATGATAGTGGATTTTATTTTGGTACACATATACCACCAATACGAGACATTTTTGTCCTAGTATGTAGTTTACATACTGACCAACAATGATTTAAATATTAGTTTAATATTGGTTCTGGGATCGTATGGAACTATTATAGTACTGCCTCGTATTATTCAATGACCAACAAACCGGGCAGTCTCGGACATGGTTTGAGCAATCCGCTTGTGAAACAATTAATTGGCTCTATATTTTTAATTTTTTATCCTAATAAAAATCCCTAAAAACAATAGTTGCCCTTCTCCCACCCTACACCTCCCTCTTCTTGTACTGTGGTATATTTCGGTGTACCATTTATTAGTATGCCAAAATGGATTGGACTCATATCGGTCCAACTATGGACCACACATGGGTTTGATACCCAAAATATAAAATCTTGGTACCATTGAATAAACTAGTATAGTTATAAGTCATGAGCATTGTGCTTGTATTAAGCTATATGTTTCAATATCTGGATTGGTAAGTACTAGTCCGTATTGGCTGGCATGGTCGAGATTTGAAACTTTGCTGACCAATATAGATTGGTACATCAATCCAAGGCAAGATGATTATTTCTATCTTTGCTGGTGGGATTTTCATATATTTATTCCTTTTAAAATTTTGAAATCAACTATATAGTATATACTTTTAAAAAAATTAGTTGGATTAATGTTAGAAAATGCATTCTATGCCATTCGGTATTCATATGTAGTCATATGATTGCATTTTATAGTGATTATGCGGGCTCAACACGCAGCCAACCACATATGTGGATAGTTGCATATATGGTCCATATATCACAAGTCCACAACTGCTTTTTAGAATAGTGAGTTGGATTTCATGATATGTTCCCTCAGGTACTTATATCAAAGTTCAATTATATCAAGTTTTTAAATAAATCTTAAAATTACACTTCTCAATGGAAACACACTTTTTCATTCTTCTAATTGGTGAACAATCTGCAGGGGATTTATCTTGTCTTTTTTCTAGGATGCAGAATGTTAGTCACTTCAGGTGCACTTCTGGTCTGCATTATATCTTTTGTAAACTTTGGCCCACCAAAAGAATTTCTAAAGCATCTAAATGACTCCTTTTCGCTTGCCAATGTATATACTCAGCTTGCTTATAGCATAAGCAATGTTAGGTACCCTAAAGCATGGATTTTAATTTTGGTCATACCATTTAGTACAGATTGGCATTCGATGGCTGACCAATACACGAACCAGACAACTTCATCTACTGCAATCCTAGACCCTACCAGGTTTAATTGTTTCTATTGATTGGAACAAACAAATTAGGCGAAAGGAACAACTTGAAATGATACTGGACATGGTTTGACATACTGCTCGAAATGGTATGGTACGGGCAGTATGTATCGGTCCGACAGTTGATCGAAATGTGAATCACCCTATACCCAGCAGTATAGTGGTTGGGGTGGAGGGGGTGTGGGGTATTAGGTGATACACTCTTCGTACCAGGCAAAATGACCGAAATTTGACCATTACCGACCTATATGGTTGGATTTTGACCAAAATCAATCAAGGGCTTAGGTTGAATTTGTTCCAACGGTTAATTTAACCGTTGGACCCAATGCCTATTTAACCCCATTCCTCCCCCCTCTTTCACTCTATTTCAATCTCACATCTTCTAACACTCTTTCTCACTCAATCACTCTCTCTTTCTCACAAATTCTCACTCTTGTTCAATATCAATGGAAAAACCATTCAGAACATGCTGCAAAGCTGCTCATCAACGTTCAAAAAAGATAAATCCACTATCCCTTCCTTATATGGATCTTTTTTATTGAAATAGACCAAAATTTGCATTTAGTTCTAATTAAAATACCCTAATTTAGGTTTTTTTCCCTAATTTTCATGTATTTTTAGAGATTTTCTAGGTATTTTTTTGGAACCATTGGCACGTTTCGATGTACCATATATCAGTACATTGGTACAGACCGGTATGTATCGGACCAACCAAAGACCGACACAGCCAGTTGGCATGAAATTGCAGTCCTTGATATTGGATATTCTTGGTCTGGTATGATGATGTATTTCATGTTGGTGGCAAGTATCACCCTATCAGCTGGCATAACTTGGGGTGTTGGTGGCATTTAATTCTTGTTTGGTGGCACATGATCCAATTGTTAAAATTAGAGATTCACTCTAATAACTTTGTATAGGCTTGCATTGAAAATTCCTACTTTGGAGTTCAGACTGCATTCAAGGAAAGATAAAACAACAAGACCTGTAATTGTTTCATTAGTGAAGCTTTATTCTTCTATATCCTTGTCACAGAAGATGTAACAAGTTTGCTGTCTTGGAGTTACTCTGTGGGTTATTGCTTAAAGTTTGTCATAATTACTATTGTCCATCTCTTCATGGGCAGAATCATGGCCCATTTTCTTTGTCTTCTTTAATTATCAATTTGTGATTTAGAATTAATCAAGTTATACCTTTGTTTCTTTTCTTTTTCTTGCTTTAGGTAACTAAGTCGTGGGAGGATTCAACACTGAACAAGATTGTTGAGCTGACAAAAGAAGGTCAACTAAATAAGCCAAAACTAGAAAGGTGGCTAGATGAATTTGGCGAGTACTATAGCAAGGTTGTTGTTGCCCTATCTTTGGGAGTTGCTCTTTTGGGACCTTTTATTTTTAAGTGGCCCTTCATTGGTAACTCAGGTAATTTTGATAGAACTTTAATAATTATCATCTTGGCATCTTATTTTTTGTCTCAATTTGAACAAGTTGAACTGAACTTTGTATCATTCAGAGGTTTAATCAGAACTTTTAGCATTGTCTTTAAAGATTATGTCACAAAGCACAAAATGTGATTTTTTATGACAAATATATTCCTTTGGACATGGTTTATTCTTCTGCAGTTCATGTGATCTCATGATACCATCTTTATAAAAAGTCTTTTACGATCATAATCAAATACTTCTTAATGCTCATTATTGATGTAATAGGTATGAGTTGTATGACTAATAATCACAACTGGAGACTTGTCATTTCACCTATATTTGATTTGATAAGACATGCTGGGGCTTCTTTCAATCATATTAATTTCAAATCATCATTCTATGGAACAAAGAAAAGGGAAGGGGGAGATCAAGGAGAAGAAGAGGAGGTGGCAGGCAGTTCGACAGTGGGTGGCAGTGGACAGAATGAAGAGAATCACATTTTTGGTTGGGGGGTGTTGCTTGTGTCCCTGTAATCTTAATATTGGAACTGTTATTGTTATTAACAAAAATAGCTTAAATTTATATGAAATATGAATGCCTTTTAGCTTATATTGTTATAAAAATATAGAATATTGTCACTAAGATGAATATTCCACCAGTCAAATTTCCATCTCCTTATACTCAAAGAGTTACTCTAACTGGCAATGTTATTATGCATGAAAATAATGTAAACATTATTGTCCTTCAGTTTCCTTTTGCATGTGAAGCTTTCTAAAGACTGGCTCCAGTAAATAAAATATATTATGTATCTGATTTTGGAGGGTACTCTACGTGTAGTGGGAATTTAGCGTTGGCTTGAGAATGATCAAGGAATCACACCCTGAACTAGTAGGGTGGGGCTTGAAGAATTTCTTTAATTGCCTTCATGAAGTTATTTGTTCAGATTTCCTATGGTTGGTTCTCCAATGCTTTAAAAGATCACTATTTTGAATACTATACTTGAATCTTGAGCCTTATTTATATGAAATTGTCAGTATGGAGTTCTAACTCTTGATGTAAAAAATCTGCTTGTAGACTGTAATTGCTATTTGAAAATGTTTAATATGATATTAGTTACTGTTTGTGGTTTTGCCCTTTTTGCTATAACTTGGAGATAGATCTAGGGATATTTATTCCTGTAATAAATGAAGTCCTTTGTTACACTTATTGTGACTTGAAGTTTTGAATGGTTCTTTATTGATTTTTGTCTTGTAGTTTCTAGGGGTTCAGTTTATCGTGCTTTAGGTTTTATGGTAGCAGCTTCTCCTTGTGCATTGGCTGTCGCACCCTTAGCATATGCTACTGCAATCAGTGCATGTGCACGTAAGGTAACAGTTAACAACTTTTTCCAACTTTTGAACTGTACTGACTGCTATAATATTCCTTGATCTATGTTGGTATCTAGGTTCAATCTGTTCAACCATTTTTTATATCATCAATGTAGCTTAGCTTTCAATTCTCTTACTGGTGTATAACAAATCATGTATGCTTAATTTCTTGGTAAAAATAATTTCTGTTGTTTTATCTACTTATTAGCAAGGTTTGCAATACCGAGTGATACCGCCCATATCGGGCGGTACATACCGGTCCATCAGCAGATCGGTACACGGATCATCCGCTACCGAGTGGTACCGTCAATTGAGGTGTTATTGTCATCGATTGAGGCGTTATTGTTGACAGTGACCGAGGGAGAAGAAATAAGAGGGAGAAGGGGAAGAAAGAAATAGGAAAAAAAGGGAGAACCTGAAGATCGCTGCTCTCCTCATCTGTCGACGACTTCTCATCTGCGCGTAGGAGAAGAGGCATTGGTGTCGCGGGGCGGAGAGGCGAAGATTTTTTTTTCTTCTCTTCTCGGTCGACGTCGCTTGCAATATTTTTTTATCTACAACGTTGCCCGAGAAGGGATCGACGTCGCCCTGCAATTTTTTTTTTATCTGCAACGTCGCCCGAGAAGAGAGGCGATGGCATAATTTTTTTTTTTTATCTGCGACGTCGCCTTGGCGACATTACTCGAGAAGAGAGGCGACGTTGCCCCACATAGAGGTAAACCGAGCGGTTTACCTATACCAAAATATACCGAAATATACCTATATTTCGGTATAACGAAATATACCGCTCGGTATATAGTACTGTACCATACCGAATAAGTCTTGAAATTTTGGTACGGTATGAAATTTCAATCCTTGCTTATTAGTTTATTGTTATATTTTTACTTTACTCAAAGTTTAGAACTTTAGATCTCAGTGCATGCTTCAGCTGCATAGATTGACAGATATAGACTTAAAGGTGCTGGCTGTACATGCTCATACCAAGTTGTTGAGATGTGCTCTGTCTACAGGGATTCTTTCTTTGATGCAGAGAATACTTCAAGCAAAAGCTAGAGAAATTAAAGCTAAACTAAAGTAATTTGATATATTGAAAATATTAAATAAACAGATTTTCTTATGCTTGGAGGCCAACAAGCTATCATTTATGTAGCTAACTAAAAGAACTTATGAGAAGAAATGTTTCATTTTTGGAACCACATGTCCTTGCAAAATTATTGTGGAGTATGTTTGCTCCTATCTGTATGTTCTGCTTCTCACATGTGATCATGAGTAATGGCCTCTTATGCCTTATGGTTTCCATCAATTTAGCGTTGCTCCGCATCCTTGCCTCTGTGTTCTGTACCATTAGGATTAAGTCTTGTTATGGCTAGGATTTCCAATTGGGCATTTTCCAAGTTCCAGGTGGGATCGGATAAGGCTCCACCTCCTCTTGTTTGTCATTCAATTCCTTTAAGCCATATAACAATATTCAAGAACTCTGAAGTGGTAATCAGCTAAAAGAAAGAAAGAAATGAAAGTAGTTAATAGGGCATTATACGTATATTGCTATGTTCTTGCAATTTCGGCAGCTAATTTTTGCCTTTGCTCTCTGTAAATACCTTTGAGGATTTTCCGTGCCTCAAAGCAGAAAAGTCTGGTTTAGAAAAGGCTGAGGTTTGATTGTTGCCTTGGCAAGCTTCTATTGTGATGGCAATGGCCACCTAATCATCCATTGTTGTGTGATATTGTAGAAGCACCTCTTTTACATAGTCTATCAGCAACAAAATGTTCAACTAATGCTGTAACCATGCTGTACCCTGCTTATTATCATGTGGAGAAAGCATCATGCTTTAAGTACCAAGAAAGCACACCCCAACTTGCCATGACAGAGCCATGATCTTCAGCTAAACCAGTGCAGCTCAGGGCAAAGAAATTGTAGCATCTTCAATCAAGCAATCACTACAAGGTGTGATAACATTAATTTCTAGGCAAACAGTGGCGGCCTTCAAAGAATAGGTTCTTTATCAAATGTGCCTGTTGTCATCTCACTTACAGATGGATTTGCCATTGGAGGTTGCTTATATGCTGTCTTATGTTACCACAGCCTTAGCCTCCAGCCATTTTTGAGGGCTTATGCAATATTTAGGTTGTCATTCTATTGTTTAGGGCTTAGATCATTTTTGTTTCTTTCATTTGCTTCGCCATAACTGCTTCCTAAACTTGGGATTGCACAAGCAACGAGGACTGACTATATATCCTCCTCGTTGAATAGAATGCCAAATTGTCTTCAACTAATTTTTTCAGGATCAGAGCTTCTGTGGTTTGAAGGATCTTGATCTAGCAACTGAACTTCTCTTCAGTTTTGTTATGTCTGACAATTTCCCAATTCTTGTTTGATGAATTTGCATAAATAAATTGTTTTTACCAGACAACTAAGTACAATCTTTGTCCTATGCACTTGAGAATATTTGTTGTTGAATAGCATTTTAAATTGTCTTCAACTAATTGGTTCTGGATCAGAACATGTGTTTGGAAGGGATCATGACAAATTCCTAATCTTGGATGATGAACTTACATGATTAAATTTCCTTTTCCTGTCAATTAATAGCAATCTCTGTCACACCAAGGTTAACAATTTTGATTGGTTTGGTATGGTACAGAAATCTGGATTTCGGGGATTATTTTAATCTATTCCAATAGGGTTATTTCTGGATTTCTGGGAATATTTTAATGTATTCCTCAAAATTTGGCACACTAGCTATACATCGGTATGGATTGTTACTGTACCAGTCAGACACTGACCAAAAACTATAAACCTTGCGTCACATGAAGGTTTGCCATACTATGACATATCGCTCGATACGGGTGGTATGCACCGGTTTGACAGGAGACCGATATGAGCAGTATGTATTAGGTTGTCGGTATGTCCCACCATGTAATGTGTCAGTATGTCAGTATGGTTTGGTATGTACTATATTGATGGTCGGTCTGTCACGGACTTAGCTGGTTTTGCCTAAGTCGTGCGGCACCCTTGCGTGTCCGTCCGCAAAAGTCAGCCTCCCCGAAACCTCCCATGGTCCTTTAGGACCTACAAAAGAGAAAACGGGTTAGAGAGAAAACGCTTCACTTGGGATCCACAAGCAATCATCTCCGGAAACACTTCTTAGACAATGCAAATTACAAACAAACTTTACAAGCTCTGAACAGTTGCATAACAAAGGGGTAAAATGGTCCACTATAGACCGAAACTAAAATGGGACTATTAAGCCTTCGGCCGTCCCTCTACATGCTGTTCAAAGCATGAACATACCAAAAGACACGGACATACATAAGCATTACATCAAACATCCTATTTTGAAGTTTGTCCGTGACATTCTCCCCCACTTATTCTTTCGACGTCCTCGTCGAAGCCTTTGCCGACACTGCAACTCCTCGCCTTTGCTGAGTCTTCAATCTTCTACGCCAGCTGCAATGCGCCTCTTGGCTCCCAGCTGCTCTCCGTTGCTGTTTTTGAGTAGTCGAACCTTTGATCCGCTATACTGCTTCAACTCGCCAATGACTCTGACTTTAGTGTGGGGTTGGCTGAGTTGTGTTGATCCCTGTTGGTTCCTGTGGATCCTCCAGATGAAGAAAAAGACCATCCTTACTATGCGTCAGTCTCTCAAATGCCTCATGATGCTTGAACTGGGTGGATGCTTGTTGGAGCTTTAACGAGCATCGCCTCGCAAACTTCTGAAGTTTTGGGTCCTTCCTCCACAAAATTTGTTCATCGACTCTTCTTTCACTTAGTTGTCATTTCCAAGTATATTCGCATCACTTCCGCCTTCGATTGGCATTCTGTTGGGAAATGAAGCGGATAATCTACTCTCAATAGCACTGATCACCATTGGTGAGGATTTGACAATTATTGTCTTCTAATATCTTCGAAGGGCCTTTGAACCTGTGTAGAGCTCCTCTACTAGATAGATAAGAGAATTGGGGTACTCAGTTTCGCCCATTCTCTTAAGAGTTGAGAAGGCAATGGTTACTTGACTTCGCCCGCCTCCTCAAGGGTTGTACTCCATGCATCGAGCTGGTTACTGGCCTTCGCCTACTCTTTGCTCACACTTCTGAAGCACTCGAAGTGTTTGCACTCCTTGCATTGAGTTAGCTACTGTGATTCACCTTCTCAATACCATCGAACTCCTGGAATGCAGGAAGTTTTCACCCCAACTTGGAGTAAGTCTCTAATAGTTTTGGTCGCCTATGGGATTGTACCGTCTTCTCCATCGGCCCTGCCGCCTACTCCACTGAGTAGCAAAGGTACAACACCATATACTGCCTGCTTTGTTCCTTGGTCATACACTCTTGCACGACCCGAAGTTCTTCACTTTCGGCTATCTTGATGAGAAGCTCGTTGACACCGGTCTTATGAAGTTCCTTGGCCTCTGCCCTTTAGCCTTGTCTTGGTACTTGAAGTTTACCTCCACATTCTCCACCTTCTCGGCCCTATTCATGACCAAGCGCTCTCCCTTCATGAGAGCAAGGGATCGATGACTCCCCAAAAGTCCCACCTCTATGGTACCATGGCGTTGCCATACCCATGGCTCTACTATCCGTCGCCTCACATCTGTATCCCTTTCTTCACGGATCGGTAGATATGCCTCTGTGGCACTCCTCTGAGTCCACCTCCATTCTAACCGATGCTTGATTTTGGGTAGCTAAGTCCCTCTGGACTCATCGTCGCTTCCTCGCCCCTTTCGACCCCCCCCCTCTTCAACACCTCTGTGTTCTTCAAGCAGATCCCTTTGGTCGATGGAAAGATAGACTGCAACTCCCATGCATGGCCTCTGCCATCACGTTATAGGGTTTGCACCGATTCTGTTCTCCTTAGCTTCCTTGGTAGCAACGTTCGCTTACTCGACCTTGTCCTCTGACTTGCCGGGCTCCCTTAAGCGAATATGGGCTCTTGAGTAGTCCAACTCTCCAGCTTGCTTCGATCATACCTCTGCATGATCAAGTTCCTCTCATGGGACTCACTGGCACTTGCATTCGAACTTTTCCCTTGGTGGAACACAGCCCCCATATGCTGATGACCAAGGCTTTCATTCGATGCAAAAATTCGATGCACGCACGGAAGACCCGCCTCTGTGGTACTATGACCCTCACTCTTTGAATCCATAGTCCTTCTTGTCGTCGTGTTGTTCACCGAAGTGGAGCTGCCAGTAGCTCCTGATCATACCTCCGTATGATAAAGTCCCTCACGGGACTTTACCCGTGTGTATCGCATTGCCACGAACTGTTCCACCACGATCCGCTGCACCATGTCGCCTCCTGGTGACATCTCTATTGCCTTCTGATCCTTGTGGAATGAACTCAAATTGTGGTCCCCCCATTTGTGGTCTCTACCACCACATTGCAGGGCCTCTTCCACTTTCGATTGGGTTCGCTCCTTTGGTAATCGACCTTCGTCCACCAGCTCTTGGGTCACACCTAGACGAAGCACCGCTCTAGGACAGTCCATCGCCTAGTAGCTCCCGAAGTCCACCGACTTCGCTGCAATTAGTGCACCATTGTCTGGATCCTGGGCCTCTGCTCCTACCAGCACAATCTCCGCTGTGCACCGCTCCCTTTCATGGCAACTTGAATGGCAACACTGTGGCATATTCTTCAAGAGTACCCGCCTCCTCGTCCTCTTGCCCCGTGCCAAGGCCTTCTGAACCCAACTTTGCCTCCGTAAGCTGAGTCGCCTCAATTCCTCCATTAAATGCTTCTTCGAGATAAGGTGCATGTGCCTAGAAGCTCCCTTCGTCTTTGGCACCATGCAATACGAGTCCGCTCCATCAGAAATGAAGGACCCATGGAACAACATGATCCTGCTCTTGCCTCTACAAGAGTTCATGTCCTTGACCTCTGTCCAAGGAAAGCTCTGCGCCTTCGCTCCATATTCCATCTTCTATGCCGGCTCACTTCATGCGGCTTGGGTACTTCGCCAAGTTACACCCAAGTTGCTTCGCTCCTCGTTTTTGCATTGAGTTGATGGTGGCCCTCGCGCCCACCATTCCACGGGTCAGACCTCCCTTGAGTCTGATCTCTATATCGACTCTAAGTGTGCCTTCATTTGTGTTGCTTTGGGTCGCTCCCCCATTTGATCTCGCAATGCATCCACCAATGCATTCTCTCAAGCGAGATCATACGACGACTCCTCACCGCTCGCTCGGTCCATTGAGCTTCGTGAAGTTGTTGTTTTTGAGGTACTACTCCTCAACATGTGCAGTCTATTGCACGTGATTCTCCCTCTGGAGAGTCGGGAGTTATCCCTCCTGGATATCCATCCCGTTGGAGCAACATCTCTCTTCGTTTCGGAGACCACCATCCCCTTGGACTACTCCGATTTGCTGACAAACTGCGCATTGTTCTGCCTCCTGCAAACGCACTTGCTAGATTGCGACTCCACGTCAATACAGTCCCCACTGCACCACTCAAGGCCTAGCAACATGCTGAACTCGCTGCACACTTCAGCCTCCTACGGATGTATCCTTCACATGCCGAAGAGAAAGTTTCAATGCTCCATGGCGCCGAGTTTCAGTCGCCTTGGGATGGCCATGAACATTCCATCGTCCGCATACAAGCCCTTGCATGAGTACCGAATTCTTCAAGTTAGCAATTCCCCTTACCTCTGTGAGCTTTGCACAACTCTTTCGGTCGCTGAGCAACTCATTCCACCTTGCGTGGTCTCATCCTTTACCAAGCGCCTCGCTTGCCTTGAGCACCATCAAGTATAGTTGCCAACGTTGAGCCATAGCTCAAACTCAACCATCCCAACCTTTGTGCGCTTCGCATTCTTCCCAGCTTGCTCGTCCTCGTGGTGCCTCTCACGCGAAGGGCTGGCCATTCCTCTGAATGCCAATCTCAGATGCTTGCTCCTCTGAGCGACTCTATTTCCCTACATCACCATGCCCGTTTTCCCCAAAACGGTCGCGTGTGCTGGCTGCCCTCAATGCAGCCCCGCTAGGTCCCCCACGTTTGCATGCCAAGTGTTTCTATAAGTGCTTGTCCCGCTCTGATACCATCTGTCACGGACTTAGTTGGTTTTGCCTAAGTCGTGCGGCACCCTTGCGTGTCCGTCCGCAAAAGTCAGCCTACCCGAAACCTCCCATGGTCCCTTAGGACCTACAAAAGAGAAAACGGATTAGAGAGAAAACGCCTCACTCGGGATCCACAAGCAATCATCTCCGGAAACACTTCTTAGACAATGCAAATTACAAACAAACTTTACAAGCTCTGAACAGTTGCACAACAAAGGGGTAAAATGGTCCACTACAGACCGAAACTAAAATGAGACTATTAAGCCTTCGGCCGTCCCTCTACATGCTGTTCAAAGCATGAACATACCAAAAGACACGGACATACATAAGCATTACATCAAACATCCTATTTTGAAGTTTGTCCGTGACAGGTCGGTATATCGGTATGGACCAGTAAGGCGAATCATGCGCCACACAATAATCACATACGGTAAAGTTACCTGCCTTGTTCTTTTATTAGTATCAGAATGCTTCTAAGATTAGAATTTCATGCCTTTTGTTTCGCCACACAAAAACATCTTGCTAATTGTTAATAATCTTTGTTTTCTCAATTTGCATTTTATGTTCTCTCTATCTCTGTCCTACATCAGCAGTATTTAGTATTTACTCTTCTTGGATGTCCAAGCTTGAATTGTTTAATTATAACATAGGTATACCTGTAACTTAGATTCATCAATTGTGCCATGAGCATGGCCTAAGATGATGCAACTAAATCCTCGTTACAGACAAGATCAGACAATGTGGTAGAAATTTTAGGAACTTAAGAAGAATCGTTAGAGCTATATTATGCCATTTAAAGTATGACACTTCATAAATCACGTATATGCCTATATGGTAAAAGTTGATTGTCAATGGATTTTAATATTAATTTCAAGTTATTTGCCTAAATCATAATGTGCAACTCTTGTTACTTTCACCAATTTGATTTCTTTTTCATTACTGTAGGGAATTTTGCTGAAGGGTGGGCATGTCTTTGATGCTCTTGCTGCTTGTAAGTCTATAGCATTTGATAAAACTGGAACTCTAACAACAGGGAAGCTTATGTGTAAGGCAATTGAGCCGATTCATGGCCATTGGTTTGGGGAGAGCAAATCTGATGTCTCTTTGTGTTGTATGCCAAATTGTGAAAGTGAAGCTTTAGCTGTTGCTGCGGCAATGGAAAAAGGAACTACCCATCCTATTGGGAGGTGAACAAGCATAATTTATTCACTTAGATTATTTTTATTACTGTGGTAGTCACCAAGTGAAATAGAAGTTCTTTTTTTTCGATATACCTCTTGTATTCTTCCTTTTCAAGGCACAATAGCTCTGAAGTATGTGCACCAAGAAATAAAAGTTTATGGGAGCACAAGAAGCTTAAAATGAGCATATGGGAGGAATTTAAACTTTAAAGCATTCTAAATATTTAATGCTACGATCTTCAATATTATCATGTGGACTGTCAACTCAGTTTTTCCTTGATGCTAGCCTAATCATCTTATGACGCTGATGATAAATCAGGCAATCCGATTGTGTATGATTTCTGGAAATGATCTCAGCATATAGATTACAGACTAGGGCAGGGTGCTTGGTACAAGGGTAAGACAACGTACATTGACCCTTGCTAGACCCGGCATTGGCAGGAGCCTCTTGATCTGGGTACATCCTTTTTATATAGATTACAGATATAAAGGCACTGTAATTCTCTTGCAGTGCTACTATTAGGTTGTTTTCAACAAAATAAAATTTTGAACTCATTCAATTTCCTTTGAAATGACTTATGCATGACTGTATCATTCAGATGCATATCTAAATAAAGCTTCTGGTCAGAACAAGGAATCTTCTAACCTTATGCCACTGTCGTTATATTGTTCTGGTTAATGTAATAGACAGTGACAAGCAAGAATTAACTGTGAGGACTTCAATATCTATTCTGGTGTTATTCCTGCACATGCCTCTCCTAGAGACAGACAATTACAGCACCTTGAATGTAATCCCTTATAAACAAATGTAAAGCAGCTCTAATATATTCCCTTGTAAACACATGGTATTCAACAAGTTACTTTGAGTGCATCTTGTATGGCACTTAACATCCAGTTGTTTCTTGGACTGAAGCCTGCAGGGCACTTTTGCATCGAAGATATGTTTGTCATTTTGTTGCTTTAGCTCTTGATTTCATTCTTTTCTCTCTTGATGTATGCCTATGATAGCTAACCTGTCTTTTAAAGCTCTATCTCGGGATTCTAGTGCATCTTTGACATCCACAGCAGCTAATTTTTGAATAGGGACAACAGACAACTTAAACATCCAAAGTAGAAGGATAGTCTGATCATGCTTGATCATACATGACATTTATGAAATTTTGTTTGATCACACATGACATGACATTCATGTGTTGATCAAACAACATAATAGCATGTAAATTTTGTTCGATGCAAATTGCATGTGATTAGACTTTGATAAGATAGGCTTTTCCATGTATTTCTTGATGAGAAAAAGCAATTCTACAACAGGCATAAAACGATGAGCTGCATATGAGTATGTAAGCCAGTGTAACGATTGAAGCATGTATTTATCGAAAGTTCTAAACTTTGCATTATTTCATCTCCTGTATGTCTCGTTTTCTCATACATGTGTTTGTCTCTAGCAATTCTTTTATGATGATATGATCAGAGTTACTTTCTTTGCAGCAGGCCAACATATTGATAATATGCTGGTTACTACATGCCAACTAGTTGACTAGGGCTTGCCGTCCTCCTAGTATTAAGTTGTCAAACCCTTGATAGGACACCACTCCTGTATGCCCATATATTGGCATATTTGGTGTCACGTGTTTTTGAAATTGATATAGAGCATGGTTTAAGATTTGATGTACTATCTGAAATGATATGAAATGGGCGGTACATACCAGTCCGCCTGCTGTCGACTATGTGGACCAACCTGTTTCGGTGGTACACTGAACCATGGCCTGGTATCGGTCGCTATGTGGCATGTGTCGGTGGATATGGTCAAAACTTATCCTGTATCGGTCAATACAAGTCGGTAGTAATCAGAATTTGACCAATACCAACTCATATCAGGCCTAGTTTGACCCCAATGGTCAAATTGATTGTTGGAACCTTTTTTAGGGCTTTAAATATTCCTGTCTCTCCCCTCTTTCACTGATTCTCACTCACTCTTATTCTGACTCTTCTTTCTTAAGCCGTTGTAATTAAAGTTCCTAATCAACATAAGCAACTTCCTTCGACAGAGGCCGGTACGACAAAGTTGTTCATCAATGGATCCGAAAAGATAAATTCAATTTTTACTCCTTATAACTTATTCATTTATACTTGATTCTTATCCACATACAACTTATATACCAATAAATTAGAAAAAAAAACCCTAAATTTTTTTTGGCCATTTTTGGGCAGCACGACACAGCATGATAGTCCTTGCCTAATAGTTTAATTTAAGTTTGCAACTGGTTGAGTTATGCCTTTTTTTACATTGCTCTGTTGTATGATTCTTATTCTAGACATTTTTGAACCATGTTTTAAATACATTTTTTTGACAGATGGATTATTAGAAAAGTATCTTTTTTTCATAATATTATGATCTTGAAGAAGAATAACTTGTAGTTACCTGCTACTTAGTGTTATGTGCTGTTATGTCTTAATCAGCAAATATGAAAGTTATTCTTGGTAATTAATCTTCAGTAACTGCTAGCTGAATTTATTGTTTTTAGTTGCAATTAATTAGTATTAGAAGTTCAAGGTTGGTAAATTTAGATCTGCTGAAATGATGTCTCAACCTTGGAAAAGTGAAGTTTCAATATCTTTGTAATAAGAAAGGACTACTATCTTTGACATATGGCCTGTTGATTTGCAGAGCTCTTGTTGATCATAGTCTCGGGAAACACCTTCCAGACATTTTTATTAAGAGTTTTGAGTGTCTACCTGGTAGAGGTCTTTTTGCAACACTTACTGGCATCAAGGTGTGCAATCAGAATAAAGGTTCATTTAACTTTTAATCTCTCTATGTATATTATACACAGATATTCCATGATGCTCCAATTTTTTAACGTGTTTTGGAGTTTGATTGGAACATTCATGAATTAATAGATTTGGTGATAGCAAGTCTGCATCTAGTTTGGCATGTACTTGTAGCACAATCTATGATTCTTCCATGTTCTTGATGTTATTGTCACACTCAGAAGCAAGGTTTGCCATCTCTGTAACCGGAGCAGTACCGGTCATTGTGCGGACCAAGAAAATACCGGTGTATAAGTGTTGGTACATCGGGTATGTATTGAATTTCAAAAAATTAAATAAAATATTGTAAAAAAATCCATAAAAACCTTTATTCTAATTTCTTACCTTTTTCTGGTTTTATACTATCAAATTAGATTGTCTTTTTATAATGAGATATAGTTTAATGAAAATCTCTCATCTAGAGAGACAATACAAATTGAGACATTTTCTGATACCAAATTGAGCTTGCTCTTGCTCTGTTGCCCGATTAACTCCGATGCTGTGAATCCTTTGGTGTTTAGCTCTTAGGAGACCTTCCCTGAAGACTCAAATTAGATGATTAGAAACTGGATAGGTTTATAAAATACTAAATAGGATGTAAAACAAAGACAAATAAGTGTTCGGGTCTGTATCGGTACATCTAGGATCAATATGGGTCTGATACCAAGCATGGTGATCTTTGTAATGCTCTTAGAACCAAGATGAATGATGTGATCAATGGTTGGCGGATCGGGTCCTCAGCATGATGGTACTGTCTGTCGGATATGGTGCATCTGTAGGAATTATGCATGGAAATGCTCCCATGACATTTGGTACACGTAAATAATGTGCTGCTGATGCAATAATGTGCTTGCAGTCGTCATCTATTCTGCATCATCATTGACGGGACTCCTATGGCTACGATCATGGCTGGTATGATTTTGGAGCATGGAGTGTTGTTGAGCTGTGGCTGTCAGTGTATCATCAGTGTACCTCCGTTGTGTGTTCGACTTTGAGAATAATGACCAACTTGCACCATGCATCTGTTAGTCATCATATCCATCATAAGAAGGTTGGGAATAAGTTCAACTAGTATTAGTGTCGATATCAAGCAGGCTTTGTCACATCTGAGAAAGATCATCAACTGCCATTTCTTTTCCCTTATCTTTGCGACCATGAACGTCTCGCATGGATCCTCATGCTCCACTATTTGAATCTTGTGTGGTATGAATAAAATACTACTCCTTGATCCATATCCCACCTTGACTTTGAGTAGTGAGAACAATTGACTGGCCATCACTGTGTTTGCCACCATCGGTCGACGCATTGTTGTTGATGTTGCTACCATCTCCACTGATTTTGTGAAGCACACACTGTTACATGCCATGTATAACAGTGCTGCATCCTGATGGTGTCTTGTCACTAGACTGAAACTTCTGAAATCATTGCTTGTCAATTATGTCCAAGGGATGTTGAGATTTTGTTCCTTTCCCCTTCCCTAAGAACCAGATGTTTGACTCTGCTAGACCATTAGCAGGCTGAGAATGTAAACTGTAGCCACATCCCGAAATTGAGTGTACTGGGATGGCTGATATTTCATGCTGCAAGATCTTCTGATTAGAGAATTTTGTTTAACTTATGAATGTGGTTAAAAATTTAAAAAAAGAGATGAAGTCTATTTTTATTATTATCTAAATATTCTTCTTATAAATTATTTATTTAAATGATTGGTAATTTTTAGTTTTGTTTCTGGCGAAACCCATTCCTTCTATCCACATAATTTGATCTGGCTTATCCGATCTGATTAAGACTCTTTTGAAAGACCAATCAGGATCTGTTTCCTGATTCTTACAACCTTGACACAAAAGATTGAAAATGTTTGTCCAAAGGTCCAGTGTTTTGAATCCCAATTTCTTTTAATAAGCAGATTGGTTATGTATACTGATATCAATGTAGATGTAGTTAGTATAAACATGTAAGGTAGGCATCATCATCATTATTAACAACAACAATCGCCACAACATTAAATGTTCCAACATGATGTGTATGAGTATCGGAATTATGGCAGAGACATACAATAGGTTTTGCAATAGACTAACTCATTTATGCTGCGGTTAATTGTCTTCTCACTGATAACTCCTATGTATTTATTATTTGATATTTCATTGTGTCCACCATGATATTGATATTTTTTTGCACAATATTCTACTGGCCATATTTTCTAGTTTAACAAGTTGTGTTTTTTTGCTTCATTATAGTCAGGAACACGGCAAGATGATATTTCAAAAGCTTCACTTGGTTCTGTTGAATACATTGCCTCTTTGTGTAAATCTATGGATGAATCTGAAAAGATAAAAGAAGCAGCAAGGACATCTGCCCATGGAAGTGATTTTGTGCAAGCTGCTCTTTCTGTCAATAAGAAGGTAAGCAAGCTACGGAACTCTGTTGCCGTTTCTGGAATCATGCTAATTAATTGGCTGAAACTGATTGATAGTAGGTATGTTGACTCAAATGATCATCTTTTCCATTTATGAAAGTTGATATTGTATCTATTCCTGCATTATGACAATAAAATCAAAAGGTATGCCCTAAACAACTTAATGACTAATTATTGATTGATTTAATATACTTACTATTTTCTTGTAAATCTATTTCTAATTTTTATGTTTTTTATTATTTTGATCTTTTTGACTTTCTAATTGTGGAAATTACTTTCTTGATTTTGGGAAGGTTAGTTTCCTGATTTTGTTGAAATTAGTTTTCTGATTTTATGAAAATCAGTTTGCTAATTTTGAGAAGATTAGTCTCCTGATTGTGTAATTTAATTTCCCCATTTGTTTAAATGTGTATTCTATAAACTGTGTCAGACTTTTAGAATCAAGTGAATGAAGAAGAATTTCTTTCTGTATGATATTGGGGTCTATTTGATAAAAGACCAGAAGTTTTACTTTGTATTTCGATTGTCCAAGAAAATCTTTCTTTCTTCCTCATGTCTAATTCAATTTCAATCGATCACTAGTTAACTTCTAAAAAAGTTCATCTCTCTTTTAGACTCAATGGTTGAAAGTTGAAACTATCCAGTATTATCTTAACCTGGGCACATTTTAGAAAAAGTTAGATTAAACCACTTAGTTGGACTAGAACCAAGTGAGTGAAGATGATCCGAAGTTTGCTACCTGGGGTGAAAAAGGTTGACATAGATTTGGAACTCAATACAGTCAAAGATGTACAGACTATGCATGTTTCTGACTACAACAAAAAGGATTTGCGAGGCAGTGAAATGAACATATTTTACAGTTAAAGACGTTAAGATGTTTCCCAGATCTATGAGATCAAGACCAAAATTCATTCCATAAATCAAGGTACTTTATTTGTATCTGAGTACTGTAATACTATGAAAGTATTGTGGGTTGAACTTGATTATTATAAAGAATAATTGGGATGTAGTGAAGAATGAAGATGTTACTATTTTACTAATGATAACAGAAAGAAAACAGATTTTAGAATTCTTGATTGGACTCTGTGGAATATGATCAAGTACATATTCAAGTACTTGGGAAAGATGTTAAAGCATTTATTGCACCATAGTGGTAACTAGGATGGTCTTTGGGCCAATTATTCTAAGAAATTGAAACATCCTAAGGAAACATGTTATAAATTACATAGAAAACCATAGTCCTAGAGAAGATAATTGAATCCGAATTCAATAGTGGTACATACAATGAGGTGGTCAAGCAAACTTCACGTTGTTTGAGTTTTCTCATGGAAGCTTGATTTCTAGAAACTTTTAGATTGGGGTACTAAATAAATAAGAGATTGAGAAGTTCCCATTTTTTCACTCCACTAGACAAGCCAGTGTCCCTTGTTCTCTAGCCCAATCAGGTAAGTATATTTATGCTCTAAATGCCTCAAAATATATTTGGTGTGGATCTTGGATGATTGATTGAGGAGTTGACCAACTTCTCATCATTTATATCCTATAATCCATATCCTGAAAAAAATTAAAATTATAATAATTGATGCTAGTTTAGCCACTATAGTAGTAGTAGCGATGGAGGAGTATTGATTCAGTAGGGCCAGGGGCGATGAGCGCTGGCGGATGCCGGTGATAGGAGACAAATGACAGGGATCTGTGTGTGAGAGAGATGGGGCATGTTTTAGGGTTTTTCTTTAGCAAGGAAAACTTAAAAAAGAACAAGCCTTATCGCCCCTGGCCTGGATTGGGGGAGTAACCCCAATTCTTAAGAGTTTACTTGTTAGCAAGCCTTAGTTTGGCTTCAACATATGCGACTTCCTCATAAAGCTTCAATGTATTCTTATTGGCCATCATGGTCCACATGGTGTTAATATTATCCCTGTCCAAGTTCCATACCTCCTTTTATTTCATTCTAAATCTAAAAGTCCTAACATTATTATTTTTGAAATTCCACCATTTAGTGCTGTTAAATTTCTCTATTTTCTTTTTCTTCAATTCTGTACAAATATGAAATACCATCAAACAATGCTTACTTGTTAAGCCTTCACTTGGTATATCTTTAGATACCTTTACACAACTTTATCTAGTGTTCTAGGAGGAAAAGGTTTATTTGACTATAGTTGTGAGTTGTGACCACTATTGTAAGTAAGTAACCATATTTTCATCTCTGGTTGAAGTGAGTGTTGAGATAGTACCAAATAGCAAATTAAAAACTACCATCTTCATTCCTCTCTCCATAACCAAAACCCCCATGGACTCCTTTGAATTCACCATTTCTTTTTCCTACATTCCCATTCAATTTTCCTCCATTTAAAATTTTCAAGTAAAGGTGTTCCTTGAATGGTCTCCTTTAAATTTATCTAAAATTTTCTTTTGGTTTGATCATCTAATCCCTTTGGATCGAGCATAAGCATTTATGATATCTAGAATCTCTTCTCATAGAATAAATTTTAAGACTATAATTTTATCCTTAAATCTCTTCACCTTTACAACATTGTTGTTAAGTCTACAACAATACCTACAAACAACAAGATCCATATCTACAACAATACCTCACGGTTTATATGTTTGAATTTTTAAGTATATCATGTTTTAAATCTAGTACTTCAAATCTCTTTAGATTTTTCCACTACCCACTTAGTCTTTTATAAAAATATAATACTAATTCTCCAGTATACTAAATGATGTTCACCGAGGTACCGTAAATATGTTGGATAACTTTACTGGGTTGTGAATGCCAGAGTAGTTGTACATGGTTTTATGTCAAGTTGTCAACTACCAATCGAAAAGGAGTATTTTGGATTCTGGTGATTGCTTTATTTGTGTTACAGAACTTGTTAGTCTTAGAACCCGAGCCCAGGGTCTCCTTTACTTTTATCAACATTTTCAAGGGGAATAAGTAGTTCTGTATAGATAGATGTATGTACTCAGTGTGTTGTTCTCCTTAAATGTTCAGACTTGTTTTTCCTTTATTTTCTTCTATCAGCACCAGTTTGCCATTTTTTTGCTAGCATGGAAGCCATATTTATATTGCTAAAAGTTTTCAAGCATGCCTTTGTGCTGTGATTGCAAGCCTGGCTATAGACTTTGAGTAAACCAATACTTCATTTATATCATGAATACGACATTGTATGAACTTTGAAAAGAAAATGTGATCTTTTTACAGTATATAAGGTGCCATCTTACAAGTTTATCATGATAGCTTATGAAGTGTTTATTTGGAGGTTATTTTCGTGCAATGATGTTTGAACTTTGAAGGGAAACTCTCTCCAGGTAACGCTCTTTCATTTTGAAGATGAGCCACGACCTGGTGTTGTAGAAGTTATATCCACCTTAAAAGATAAAGCAAGGCTTCGTATAATGATGCTAACTGGTGATCATGAGTTGAGTGCAATGAGAATTGCTAAAATTGTGGGTATTGATGAAGTTTATTGCTGCTTGAAGCCCGAAGAAAAGCTCAATCGAGTTAAAACTACTTCTAGAGATAGAGGTAATTACAATTTTGGTTGTGTTTATTTTGTCGTATCGGTATAGCTTTTAATTTGTTTTTGTTTCTTTTCTAGTATATAGGCAAGTTTTAACGAATAGCATCGTGCAATGATATGATGCCTCGGGTTTTGTAGATCTATTTTGTATATTCTCAAAATTTCTTTCCACTATGTTGTCTTCTAGATGATGGAGCACTCCTTGTAGCATAAATTTTGACTAAACTAGGTCTTTTTTTATAAAATTCATCTTAAGTTGTTCATATAGATCAAGGTTTATTGTACTGAAGTGTACCGCTTGATACGGGCAGTACGTATCGGTCTGACAGAGGATTGGTACGGGCGGTATCGGTACACCTCAGTATATCATGTATCGGTATGTTCGGTACAATTCGGTACGTATCATACCGACAGCTGGTCGGTACACCGGTATAGACCGGTAATGCGAACCATGATATAGATTATGCAAAGATGTTATCTATTGTGTATTATGCTTTGATATTGAAGGTTACTAAATTTGTTCTTGTGGCAAGCACATGGTGGAAAAAAATTTATGCTCCAGTTGTTGTGCAAGATACTGAAATAGAAGAGTTCAAATCAAAGCTTGTAGTCAACACTCTAGGTTGATGTACCCATCAGTCACAATAGCAAGAGCCATAAGATCCCTAGGTTGGAATTAACACTTGGTTGATGGAGCCAAGGATTTAAGTTTGGGCTTAAGGATTCCTGTAGGGTCATGCATTCCATTTTGTATTGACTGACACGACCATTATCACAAATAAAGGAAGAAAAATAATAAAGCAAATATCATTGTTAAATCTTTTCTCTCCTACAGACAAAGGAAAAAAAGAAAGCTAACAGATTTAGATGTAGTAGCACAGCCTCTACTTTGAATGTGTCAACAAGGGGTGGCCGAGTGTATACGAGGTGGAGAGAACAGCAAAATAGTGATCTGAGGGTCTAAACCCTTAAAAGTTCTGGTTGAGGCAGAGCAGAGATGAGGAGATGGAGTGCTGGAAAAGGTTGCATTCGGAAGACCTTAAATTGTCTAGGTTGAGGTTTCATGTAAAATTTTATGGGCTTGATGGTAGACAGCCTGCAACTGGTTTGGTTTTGAGTTGTTGAGACCTGGCTTATCTCAAAACCACATGAAAGAATACACTGGTTCTGATTCACTAAGATATGTTCGAGACCCTGTAATTTGTGTATAACACAACATCAATTCAATAAGTTTTACCTCATGAGTGAAACATTGAGATGTAAATCCTTGTCTGATCTTTTGCTACCACAAGCTTTACTAGGGGCAATATCTCTGGTAATACTTCAGTGTCATGTTCTTGTAGGATATCATAATAGTATATATTGCTTGTCAGCTACTTAATCCAACCCTCCTACTTTATCTTTAGCTCTCTAGCTTAAAGATGCAACAATATGCATGCATAATTGAAGTTAGTACTCTAACTTGAAGTACTTTCCCAAAATTTCTTGTAACCACCTTCTCGTTGCTTTGAATTTTGTGTTACTGCCTTTTTTTAAAGAGATTTTCAGGCTGTAATATCGTGAAGCAACCAAAGGAGAGTTAAGAGCCCTGTTAAGGCTTGAACAAAAGGTAAGGTTTGGATTTAAACTGTCCTAAGTTTAAAACCCTCATAGGTCATAAGTGTGGCTTTGCTGCTGATCAGTTTAAAGCCAAAGTGATTTTAGATGTTAAACCGAAAGCAATCTAGAAAATCTGCATATTTACCTTAACCTGAGTGACTGTTGGTTAAAGAGAACTAATAATTACACAAAAGAGTCATGCCTGCAATACATCATGACCAAATTACTAAATTTTTTACCAGTAATTAAGTACTGGCACATTCATAACTTGAGCCACTAATCTGTTCCTCCAACTTGTTCACTTGAAACACTAGCCATTTAATAGCATAATAATTGAGTTGCAGTGCAATTTATGTTTCCATTTCATAAAGTAACCTGGACAAGATATTGAAGCAACTTTCCTTTGTAGCTCAATTAAGATTCTTGAGATGATCTGAAGATATTTGTCATATTTTAAGGTGCACGAAGCAATATATTGTATACAAAGATAGTGAGAAACATGGTTTTAGGTTTCAGGTGATAGTTGAGTCATCATGAAAGGTGGATTCAATGAGGCATAGATTCGATTGTAAAAGCATCTTCAGCTCTGTTTATGCTTTGTCCAGCAGGTCAACATGATGTGTACTCACAGAGATTCAAGTTCTTGGAGGTGGATGTCATCTTAGGTTTTCCTGATCTTGAATGATATTTTCTCTAAATTTGAAGGTTTTTTCTGTTGATTCCATAAGATCATATGGAATTTGACTTTGATCCAAAAGGCCAAATGATTTGTTTGGTTGGCTCTTAAGAACAAATACACTCTTAAGGAAGTTCTTTTGAAGTAGATTCAAGATGCATATGACAACTTTGACATGTGTGATGGTTAGCTCCAATAACTATCTCCTGCAATGCCCTTTTGCTGCTTTAGCTCTCCCATGCTTCCCTGATGTTGAAACTGAGCTTTAGACTCTTGGTGACTCTTTGGTTTTCCTCCCACATAGGAGAGTTTTGGTGATGTTGATTAATTTGGAGAGAAAGGAATTGTAGATTTTTTAAGGGGTTCCTAGATGACCCTAGCCAAATTTCTAGAAGGGCCCTTGTCTAGGTCTTGGGGTGCTTCCTCCCTTTAAATATGATTTTGTTGAATGAGTCAGATCATGGACATCTGTAGTCCCCTCCTTTTTTTCTGGTATCTTTTTAGTTCTATTTTTTCATTTAGTTTATTTCATGTCCTTGATGACATAAGCACTCTCCTACTTAAGGAATTCTCTTCCTGTACATCCTACGTTTTTTTCAGAGCTTTCCGTAAATACTAGGAGGATTTTTACCAACATGCTTCTCTTACATGTTTTCATTAGTAATAATTAGAAATATCCTATGATTTTTGCATGCAGGTGGAGGTTTGATAATGGTAGGAGATGGTATTAATGATGCACCTGCCCTTGCTGCTGCTACTGTGGGTATTGTGCTAGCTCAACGTGCAAGTGCAACAGCAACAGCTGTAGCAGATGTGCTGTTACTTCAAGATAACATTACTGGAGTTCCATTTTGTATAGCTAAAGCTCGTCAAACGACTTCTTTGGTACTTTTTCTATGACATTCAGCATTTTTGAGTTGTTTTTCCTGGATTAGTTGATCATTGGACTAAAATCAATATTGCATACTTGCAGGTGAAGCAAAGTGTTGCACTTGCTTTATCTTGCATTGTTTTTGCTTCGCTTCCTTCAGTGTTTGGCTATCTTCCTCTTTGGCTGACGGTCCGTCTCTTGAACAAATGCTGCATTACTCACATGTTTTTTTACATATTTCATAATTATGATTTAGGTTTATGTTCCTGGTGAATAAATTTTTCTGATCCTCTTTTCTAAACATAGCCATATCTTAGATCAAGATTTATGATAAAAGTTATGTTTGACACTTTGGCTGTTCCTTAACTATGGGTTTATTTCTTTCAATCTCAATGTTACTTCATACTTCATAGTAACATATTGTGACATTTTCTGTCAGCTATCTATCTGTTTTAGTTTACTCCCATTTTAATGAAATTATACTTATTGATAGGCATGACAGAACCAGTCTCTTCTGTTTCTGGACTTAGTCATAATTTGCAGAAAATGTTGCACTATAATGTCTCACATACAAAAAGTATGTAACCTGACTTAGTATGTACTCAGATTCCCTGAATTTACTTCACAAGAAACCTAAACACAACAGGCTGTGAGCATGAGCGTTGTCTATGGTCTTTGTGTGCATCAGTAACTGTAAGCAAATGCTTCACTATATGCACCACCAAATTAATCTCTTTTCTCCTATGTGAATTTTCATTGTAGTTGTATGTTTCTTGATAAGCAAGTAAAGGATGAAATTCTGACAAACAATATGTTGAATCTTTCCAGTGGAGAACTTTGTTAAACCTACATTATTTTGTTTTGAAGAAATTGTTAGTGCTTTATATGTAGGTAAGAACCAAGGAATGCGGTCTCGATTACTGGATCCATTTTGATCCATGACCAGACTGATATGTGTCCGGACCGTTCTGGCATACTGTGTGCTTGTATGCTGTACACTGAAAAGGAGAGGGGGAGGGAGAGAGGGGAGGAAGAAGAAAGAGGAAGAAAATGAAGGAAGAAGCAGGAAGAAAAGAAGAGGAGGAACAGTAATGGAGTGGACAAATTCATGAACAATAGCAGGCAGCAATGGGTGAAGACCTCCTTGTGACTCCTCGCGAGGGGTTGCATCCCTAGCTGAAGACTGGTTAAAAGTAAAAACACACACTCACACATAAAGAACTGGATTCAAACATCCGGATTGGGCTGGTTCATGTACTGATTATGTATATAGACATGCACACACACACATAAAGAACCGGATTGGACCATCTGGTTTGGGCTGGTTCGTGTACTGATTGACCATTGCCCTGGTAAATACTGGCCAAACCATATTAAATCAGCTAGTATAGTAAAACATGGTAAGAACTATGTTATTGTTAACCATGCAATTCTTGGTAATCTTGTCTTACATGTTATTGTTTTATTTTTTGTGATATTTACATTTGTACCTTGTTAAAATGTATGAGACTTATTGTGGTATTCTGATGTGATCCAGGATCTTTAAGCCAAAAATAGTTCTTTCTCCATTTTAGTGATGTTCCTAAGAACTTTTTAGCTTATATTTGTAACCAGTGCATATTTAGTATACTTAAAAAAGTAAAAAACTATTTTTAGTTAGATTGGAATCTAAAGGATGTGTCGATTTGCGTTGTTATAGCTTATTGCGTGTGATAGTTGCTTACTTGCTTAGTCTAGGATAAGATTTGGTTCATCTTTTATATCTCGTTTTTAGTAGGACTCTTGAACCAATCATAACAAAAATATTGATCTATCACATCATAAAATATCAAACATTTGAGGGAAAAATGTGAATTTTTCTATGTCCGTTGGCCTTTCACCTCTTTCCTATTTTCTCCATTTATCATTGTTTCCCATCCCACTTTCTTTCTAGCAAACACTCCCTCACTCCCTATAATTCTAATAGACAACATTATCATACATATATTATATGAAGGTTCGTCTTATCGGTCTGTACCGATGTACTGTATGTCGATACATCGGGGCATACCGACTATATGGTAAAATTATCGAAAATAGCTTAATGGTACCATCTAGTATAGGGTGATCTACGTACTGGTCCCTTATCGGATCGGTATGTATCGCTCATATTAGGCGGTATATCTCGGTAAGATGAACCCTGTATTATATGGCCTCAACATAATTATCGGATATACCATTATTTTATAAAAGCCACATAGTGAATCTCTAGTTGCTCTATAAACACACTTTTCAAATTGATAAAAATCATATGAAAATATTTCTCTTTTTTGTACATTTTCCATTAATTGACTTAATAGTAAATAGCTTATGTTGTTGATCTTCAAGGCAGACAACCAAATTAACTTTTGGAAATATTCTTATTCTACTATTGCATAAATAAGCAGCATGAAAATATTAAATTTTCTCAATGGAAAAATTGCATGAATAATTTTTTGAGACCTGGGAGAAGCTGACAATATAATCTTAAACTTTTTTTTACTAAAATGCTCAAGGTATACAGTTTCGAATAATATTGCCCGTACCGGGCGGTACATGTCGGTCCATCAGCTGACTGGTACACAGACCGCCTGTTATCGGACGGAATATATATATATATATATATATATATATATATATATATATATATATATATATATATATATATATATATATATATATATATATATATATATATATATATATATATATATATACGAGGTGACGTCGCCCTGCCTGTGAGAAGAGAGAGGGACGTCGCCGAATTTTATATATATATATATATATATATATATATATATATATATATATATATATATATATATATATATATATATATATATATATATATATATATATATATATATATATATATATATATATATATATATATATATATATATATATATATATATATATATATATATATATATATATATATATATATATATATATATATATATATATATATATATATATATATATATATATATATATATATATATATATATATATATATATATATATATATATATATATATATATATATATATATATATATATATATATATATATATATATATATATATATATATATATATATATATATATATATATATATATATATATTAATATATATTTATTATTTTTATAAAAGATGATGTCGCTTTTATAATATATATATATAATACGAGGTGACGTCGCCCTGCCTGTGAGAAGAGAGAGGGACGTCGCCGAATTTTATATATATATATATCGAGCGGTATATTGCTTGGTATACAGTATCGTACCGTACCGAGCGAATGTCGAAACTTCAGTACAGTACGATATTTCAATCCTGGAAGATGCCAATGAAATTCATCTAAGCTTCAAGCCGTCAACATCTTCTGAAACTTCTTTTTTATTCAATCCCATTGAAATTCATCTGGACTTCAACTCGACACACATAGAAACATGCCTGCTCGACATAAAATTTTGATGGCATTGGAATTTTATCGAGTGCTAGAGCTTTATTGGTTGGTCTATAATTTCAAGTTTTTGGGGACAAAGACATGTTGTGATCTTGCTTTTAATTGGTCGATGACTTTTGAACTCCTCAAAAAGTTCAAAGGACTGTTTCTTATCATTTTTCATCACTGTTATTGGAAACTCTATTTGTTGTGTGAAAGCCGGAATGAGCTTATATTGAGTTGAAATTTGAAGGGCTGATATTTCGCCATTTGATTGATGAAATGAAGAATATCCGAATAGTGGACCAGCCACTGGAATGGTCTGTAAAGGGGTATATAGTATCTGGTTTGGATTCGCACAACAAGATTGTACTATGCTGAAATTTTCAGGGTGATATTGCCCATCCTTGGGGTGATCTTACGCAGTTAGGTGCTGAATTTTATATCTTTTTCCTTCACCAGGAATGTTCTTGGAAGTTGTTGTGGTAAGAGGACTGGGAGAGGTTTGCTTTAGTTGTTGTTTTTCTTTGATCTTCTCTCAATTTATGACGAATCCCTTGAATGCAGCCTCTAATTCATCAATTGTGGACTTTTTTCTCAAAAAAGTAAAAGAATGAATGAATTTGTGTAATCTTCTATATCCTTGACCAGTCTAGCATATTACAGAAGCTTTGTCGGTGGTTCTGATTGTTGATAGCAGGCATTGGTTCAGTAGAGTCACCACTTGTGAGTTGCATAATGCCTATTGGCGGCATCTTGTAAATTTAGTAGCTGATACAATAAGTTGCTATATTTAGTGATCTTGGTAGCCATATTGGCTTTGACGAACATACTATTGAAGATCCAAAGCTGATCAAGGTGGATTTGTAGTTTAGTTGTCGATAGGCTGTAATGTTGTCACTCATTGGTATCTATTTCCGTCATATGAATGGTCGAGATAGGAGCTACAGTGAGCTATCCACAACCGTCACAGAGGTTGTTTTAGGTCTGACATTATCATAATAAGTTGCTATATTTAGTGATCTTGGTAGCCATATTGGCTTTGACGAACATACTATTGAAGATCCAAAGCTGATCAAGGTGGATTTGTAGTTGTAGTTTAGTTGTCGATAGGCTGTAATGTTGTCACTCATTGGTATCTATTTCCGTCATATGAATGGTCGAGATAGGAGCTACAGTGAGCTATCCACAACCGTCACAGAGGTTGTTTTAGGTCTGACATTATCATCAAGGAGGATCATGAGGTGTTAGAACTGAAATATATATCTTCTCCTTGACGTAGCACATCAGGATATAGATACTCTCAAATTTATAAGTATTGTTGGTTCTTCCCAGAGCTTGTGACGGACAGTTAGGATAGAACCTTTCATATGCTTTGAGAAGATTACTAGTACAATCCTTTGAACTTTGGATCTTCAATGATATATTAGTGCACAAGTTTAATTATTGTTGTAGTATTGGCATCTGATTTATCTTTGATGTTAGCTGACCACACTGGATGGGGTTTCCAGCTAATAATTGCTATATGGATCATTTTCATACCTACAGGATTACAGTCAATGATATTGGGGCAACCATGTAGGAGAACTAACTGAATAATGGGGCAATCATGTAGCAGAACTAAGTTGATGTATCAGTGGATATGTTTTTAAGAACTGTCATGTTAGTCAACTTAGACAACCATTTAGCAGAACTGACTGACTTTTGGTTGTTGTAATCATCCAAGTAATCCTTCCTATTTCTTGCAGGTACTTCTTCATGAAGGTGGCACGCTCCTTGTCTGTCTTAACTCGGTTCGTGCCCTCAACAACCCAACATGGTCCTGGAAAGAGGATCTTCGGCAAGCACTATATGAACTAAAAAAGGTTTTAGTCGATCTTACAAAATGGAGGCCGTCCTGGAACAGTACTATTCAACCATCCGCCGTGTAAAATCTGTAGAATGAGTGTCTCTAGAATTAAATTGGAGAGCAAGTTTTCATAGTTTTTGGCATATAATTTGTCATCCTTACGGTGTCCCATCATATTGTGGAACTCGTTGGCATCCTTGAATGTAATAGCTTAAAAGCCCTGTGCCTCGTCATCTTCAACAACAAGGACAAGCTTCTCATCTGTGAATTGTCTTTTTACTGCCCAATTCTTATTGAACGAGACGTGTTACAAATAGGACGACTGTAACCTGTCTTGCAGTCTTTGTTGAGGATCGACTCTTGTGTTAAAGCCTGAAGGGCAAATAAAACTGGTGAATTCTCTGTAGAAGCTCACTCTTTTTGTGCTTTTATAAAGAAAGGACAAAAGTCTTTTCTTTTCTCTCAATCTCATCGAATTGAATCAACGTATTAAATTGCATCAGTTCAATTTAATCGAACATTTATTAAATTGAAAAATATGTTCTTCATTAAATGATATGATATGATTTCTTGGGCATCAGATACATCAAATGAGGAACTAATTCTTAAAACTCTCACTTGTGCATAGTATCAATTCTGAATATGCTGAAATTTATATATATATATATATATTCCAATTCTATCCATGAAAAGATGTAATTCTAAGATAATATTTTTACAAAGAATAAATGATGAACACAATACATACATACATACATATATATATATATATATATATATATATATATATATATATATATATATATATATTCCAATTCTATCCATGAAAAGATGTAATTCTAAGATAATATTTTTACAAAGAATAAATGATGAACACAAATCTAATCCTAAGGTGCCCCACTGTCAATCATAACTTTTGACATTTCGTTAGATAAAACACCACCAATTCAATATTTTTGACGTGATTAAATTAAATTTAAATTAATGTAAATAGAAAATCATTTAATATAGGAATTAGTTATAATTTTATGTAAGAGAAGGTTTCATAGTGCTTAAGATATGACAATTTTGATGATGGCAATAATAAAAATTTCCTTTCTTTTTCCTTTCTCTTCATCTTTTATTTTTCTCTCTCTTTCCTAAAACTCTTTATAAAAGGAAAAATTCCTACCATTAACCAAAGTTAGGGTCGTCATAAAAGAAATTTGATAGTTCAACCGTATCAACTTCGAATGTCAACGTAGGATAAGTTAAAAGGAATCTTAAAAAATATGTAAAAAATATTTTTCTTCCTATTTTATTGAGGAAGTGGTTTTTTGAGGGGTGAATTTTCGAAAAAGCCTCCATCTCTTAGGTTTTCTCGAGAAGCACCTTTCATTTACAAAATTCTCAGACATCACCTTTTTTTTTTCCTTCTTTGCTCATGCGTAAAATATATATCCATAGTCGTCTACCTTTTTTTTTAATCATTTTTCTTGTGGACTGGTTCATAGGTGAATCGGTCTAATTATAGTGTTTTTAGTAATACTAGACACTAAAATACAGAAGAAAAAACTATATTATAGTAAGTTTTCTAGAATTATTGGAAACAAAAATATTATATTACAGTATTTTGTATTGCATTATTTTATATTATTATTGAAAAAAATACTATAATGCAGTGTAAAAACATCGTAAACATAATATTTTTATAAAATTTATACAAAAAGAATACTATGTTATAATATTTTTATTCTATATGTTATAGTATTTTTTGGGTATTTTTGAAAACATCATAACACATGGTCTAAAAACACTAAACTAGATTAGTCCATAGAAAAAGAGAGGAAAAAATATTACAAATATTAGGCAAAAGAAAGGTGTGTTATTTGAGAATTATAGAAACGAGATATATGATTCTCGAGAAAAATCTATTTTTTTTTTATTGAAACTTGACTCAATCTTGAGAGAGAATTCTATTTAGAAACTTTTTAATATTCCGAAGCCTCCTCTATAAATGGATATAAATATTTCTTTTATTTTCTTTGCTCTCATCTTTTTCTTATCTTCGAGTGACGTCGAAATAGCATCGGATCGTAGAGTGACAACAAACGACGTCGAGGGGGCATCGAGTCGATGAGTAGCATTAAGTTTGGACGGTGCGATAGTGATTTCGACATATGGAGTTATGAAAATAAAAAAAAGATTGATAATTAATGGACTATAAATAATAATTTTATATTATATATTGTTTAAAAGATTACCCATAACAAAGGTTTCTTCCAGTAGTAAACATGAACTTTGTCCAGCTTATTGAGAGGTGGTCGAAATTGTCTTCGACTCGCTACAGAAAATAATAAATTATCATTTAATTATTATAGAAAGAGAAACTTGTTTCCCAAGACTGCTGAAATTTCAACCGCGGAAAACTACGCATATAGTCCGCACGATGTGAGTTCGGTTTGTTGGAGAGGCGCTGCCGCAGCGCGATGAGTTTTTTGGCCGGGCGTTTGGCCGCCACCGAGGGGGCTTATTTCCTCCACGAGTCGAAGAACGCCGTCGGGCGCCTCGCCCAGAAGCTTCCGCCGCCGCCGCCGCCGCCCTCAGGGTCCGCCGATGGCGTTAAGGCCTTGACGGATGACGCCGTCGGGACCGCCGACGTTCTCCCGGAGATCCTCCGTCACTCCCTCCCCATCAAGGGAGCGGCGGTGCCAGAACCATCCTCCCTCTCTGTCCCCTCCAGATGGCTCGTCCATAGCTCATCCTCCTCTTCCGCCCCTGTTCTATCGGATTCTCACAATCCCCTCCGGTCGTTCATTTCTTTGCCGCAGGCCACCTTCGGACCTAAAAGGTATGCTCCTCGTCTCTCCTTTCAGTTCTCTCCTCTTTTAGAACAATTGCACTTCTTGATTCTAGTCACGTCTGTGCTTAATTTTGTAGAGTCGACATTGCATAATACTTTTTTAGGTTTTCTTGGATAATTTTGTCAATTAATTGGTGATCGACCATCCCATGTTTACGATTTACATCTGCGCCACATCATGAAATATTACCACTTGTTTGTGCCATATGTCTAAGTTATTTCTGCCACAAGGTGATGCGACAGGAAGTGGTTCTGTTCTAGTTTTATATTATAGCTGTTAACTGAGATGATAGCTTTGTGAACGCAGGGTTTAGCTCATGTCTGCTGTTGATTATTGTTAATACAGATGGCAAGTGCCACTTGAGCAACCAAACATTTCAGCATCTACCGCAAACGACTTGAGGCATGATAGATATTCACCCGTTGACTCAGAGAAGATAAAGGCTGCATTAGTGGGTTACTCACAGAGTAATTTCATCATCCCTTTCACATATGACATTCTAGGAGATACTAATTTTACTGTGTTTTGTTTTTTAGATTTATAATATTGAGAAAAATTGTAAAATCATTTGATGAAGATTTCTGCTTTTATTTATAGAACTTATGGAATATGCGTGATTCAGTAATGACATTGATCTAGTTTGGTTAGGTTGAGTCGAGTTCATATTCCATTAGTTTTATGTTCTTGAGTCAGAGGCAGCCATGGCCAAATGTGTTTTTCAATTTCCTGAGTATTTTCGTTTTGATTATGAGTGTATATTATGAAGGATATTCTGATAATATTATACTTTATTCTTGTTAACTTGGGCTACCTAGACATCCATATGCGCAAAAGGGTATCAATAGGCTGTGGTTCAGGAAGGATTCTCTATATGATAATAAGATCTTATTAAATGCACTAAGAGAGAGAGAGAGAGAGAGAGAGAGAGAGAGAGAGAGAGAGAGAGAGAGAGAGAGAGAGAGCAATGAAGCTTTTGAGAGTCTGTCAATTTCCAAGACTTAAAAACAATTTAAAGAGAAGAACAACAAAGAAAGGGTCAGGTACACCATTTTTTATAGTGGTTCTGTCCGCAACCTATATCCACTAAATCTCTATATTGGCGACCAAAGATCGGCTACCCTTTCAAGCTTTCTCCTTTTCATGAATTGGGAATGAACCTTTACGATTCAAATTTGTCTCACGACTTCTTAACAAAGTTTTTCACTCTCTTATCTCTTTTCCTACTGTAAGAACAATCTCACAAGATTCAACGAGAGACGAAGAGCTAGTTAAATCAATCAAAAGATTAAAAACCTTGAAGAACTTAAAAATTTGTTAGAAAGAAGGCTTTTAAACACAAATTTGCTGGCTTCTCTTTTAAACCACTACCACAATTCACCTAGCCGGTGGGGTATTTACTGGAAATTCCATGCATCTTAAATAACCTCAAATAACCCATCAACAATTAGATCTGTTGATTGTTAGAGTGTTGATGGCTATCTGGAGGTGCCATCACTAAAAAGGCATTATGTCTCAGAGTTGGTTGTAATTGCCTTAGTAGTATGGAACCTTAGTGAAACCTGCTCGCAAAAGGTTAGCTAAGTTGCAACCTCTTGCAGGGCTAGCAGACTTGCAAGATATAAAACAATTAGTGGTTAAGCAATTATCAGGCTACTGTTGCTTTGCAAAGGCATTTCAAATCAGATTGAACAAGCAATGAAGCACTTAAGAAATTTGTTGGCACAAAAGAGTCACAAGTTTCAAATGACAGCACACAAGTGGTCGTCGGGAGTTGGACAAGGCCCAACAGTCAACTAGCATTCAAAGCTCTACAACTATGTACCGACTAAGATGTTTGGCCACCTTAATATTACCCGGGGAACACATCCCCCTAGGTGCCACCCTACGAGGGTTCCAAGGGGCTCAAATAGCTGATGTCTCGTTGCCATGTGCTCTCAAGGGAAATCCTTCCATGGCATGGGGTCTTTGCTGTTGTTGTTGCTCGGTTTTCACCTTGTGCAACTATCAATAGATAGAACAGCTCATGTACTATTTATAAAGCTGTGGGGCCCAAACTACAGGCAAAATAAGACTGACAGGCTACCACAGACTTCACTAGTTACAACAATACAAGGAAAATGACAGATAAATTGATTAACTGCTTGCACAATGAAGTTGTGGTTCTTGTGCTTATTTTGGTTCACATAAAGCTATGTGAAGCTTGCACGCTTGTTTTCATGCTATTTGAAGCTTATTGTGGTTCAGATTGTAGCTCTCTCCCGAGCAGCTGTCAACTTGTCATGCTACAAGCTTGCATTCCATAGTCGTCGGCTTGTATTCTTATTTAATTGAGGCTAGATCTATACATTTCTAGCATAGGTCTACTTGAATCTAGGTCAAACTTGCATGAATTCAGCCTGATCAGTGTGGAATATTAAATCAGATATTTGCACTTATTATATCTACTTGAATTTGGACTGGATATATATAAATGCTTAGATCTTGCATCCTTTGGTCCCAGACTTGCAATTTTCGTACAGTTGAAGCAGTAGTAAGCTTAATTGACAAAGTAGCTGGTAACAGAAGTAAATTTAATGACCAATATGCTATGACTATTGCTAGTTTGAATCAGTTACAGCATAGTCTATCAATATCAATATCAAATGTCATGGGAGCAGTATCATTTGTGGGTTTGTCAAGATTATAATATTGTTCTCCATTCATGCAAAATTGTGGACCTAGACCCACCTACTAGGTAACACAACATTTGTCTTAGTGGTAGTGGACACTTCAATAAAATAGGGTATGACTTGTATACACGTTTTGACGTATATTTGTGATGACACATAATACATCTGCAATGTCATATGCAAGCTTCATTTATTTTTAAAAGTTTATTACATATATATTTCTTACATAATAGTTCTTAAAAATATGTTTTGATTTATCAGCAAGACAAAATTTAAAAAATAGGATTAGTAGGGTTTTAAGGTTCCGAAATTGGTATTTGTTATTCTGGATGATACTGGACCGTACCTGGCACTCACCAAATTCTGACACTATTATCGTTTCTGTTAGATTGATGTCTGGTATCAGTACCAAATCAAGATTATAAACCTTAGCATGAACTTATGGAGTAACTACTAACGATCTAAACTTAATGATGTCCACCGTAACAGACAAATTAGGATAGTGTTAGGAATAACATTTATGAGGCATGCTTATGAGTTTGGTAAAAAGAAAGTAAATTGACATTCAATTTTTTTCATTTGAGTAGACAACGTAACATACTATCACAGTATCACTCGTCTTTTGGTTTTTAGTACTTTCCTATTGGCAGTGGTAGAAATTTGTTCTAAATTTATTCTTTTACAAATATTGCATATGAAAATTTACCAGCTTGGTGTGTATCCTATGTAGTTGGAAAAGCATTTGCTGTTGCTACATCAATAGTTTTTGGTGGTGCTACGATTCTATTGGCTTATGTAGCTAATAGTCTACAGTTGCAGAGTGTAAGTTATCATGCACGGTTGCATTAACTGCAGTGCCCTCTTAGCATTTGTTTTCTTGTCTACAAACATTTTTGAGTAAGGGCCATGTACTGGCAAGCATGATATATCTTCCATCACTAAGATTCTTATTTTGAAAAAAGGATGTTGGTTGTCTTATTTCGTATATTTGATAGTATACTATATGAGAAGTAATTTTAGTATTCTAATTTGTTAGGATCCAAAGCCCTTTAACATAATTGATATTATAATTCTCTTTTTGGATGGTAGACCACATACTAGCTCATAGATTTGATTAGGAAAATGAAACAAAGGACGAGCTTTGAAGCAAGAATGAAAAACAGAAAAGATAAAAAAGAGAAGTGAACATATAAAGTAGATATAAATAGCTCATTGTCTCATTTTTTTTCTAAATACAACAACATAAGGAGATGGACACATAAATATTGAATTTCCTATAGTTTTAAATAATTTTCAGGCCACTGATAATTTAGCATGTAATTTTTAGCTTTTATGGAACCTACATCCAGATAAATTTTGTAATATCCTGATTTGGATTGAGTGTGGGCTAAATTTTAATTCTTATATGATTATACCCAATGCTCATTTTATGAGTAGTCCATTTTGGGTGAATAGGTTATATGGTCTGATGCTTGAGTTGTAACAAATATGATGTCAAACTGACAGTCGCTCTTGTGATCAAATATGCTCAGGTCAATCTAGAGTTCTACTAGACCTATCCCAGGCTTGAACTTACCACGATTGGACCATCTTGAAGATATAGGACCTTATGAAAATGTTGAGTTATGATGACTTGGATTTGCATCTGTAATTCAAGTGACCTAATGACACCAACTCAATATTCAAGTTAAAAACTTAGCAAGATCAAATCAAGACCTAGATGATTTCCTAATGAACTCTCTTTATAAATAGCTCATTGTCTCATTTTTTTTCTAAATACAACAACATAAGGAGATGGACACATAATCATTGAATTTCCTATAGTTTTTAAATAATTTTCAGGCCACTGATAATTTAGCATGTAATTTTTAGCTTTTATGGAACCTACATCCAGATAAATTTTGTATATCCTGATTTGGATGAGTGTGGGCTAAATTTTAATTCTTATATGATTTTATACCCAATGCTCATTTTATGAGTAGTCCATTTTGGGTGAATAGGTTATATGGTCTGATGCTTGAGTTGTAACAAATATGATGTCAAACTGACAGTCGCTCTTGTGATCAAAATATGCTCAGGTCAATCTAGAGTTCTACTAGACCTATCCCAGGCTTGAACTTACCACGATTGGACCATCTTGAAGATATAGGACCTTATTGAAAATGTTGAGTTATGATGACTTGATTTGCATCTGTAATTCAAGTGACCTAAGGACACCAAATCAATATTCAAGTTAAAACTTAGCCAAGATTCAAATCAAGACCTAGATGATTCCTAATGAACTCTCTTGCATAAGGGGATTCTTGGTCCTAGTTGGATTAGGAATATTATTTGCATTTTCATCACTTCTTCAAAAGAAGTTCTCGAAGACCTAAACTTTTAATTAGACTTAAATTAGTGTCCAAAAGCCCTAACATGAGTGCATTATAGGTTATAAATTATAATAACTATTTTCCCAATCAGAGTCATATTAGAGCTATTGAGTCCTATGACATGGGGATTTTTGTTAATGTGTAAAACTTTCCATCACTCATCTTTTATGATTGTTAGTCCTATTAAGTCCTACTTTGTTTAAAAATAAGAGGGGTTAGGATGACAATCTAACATAAAGGCCTTGTATCCTCAAAGGCATCATATCCTATCAATTGTTAACAATGTTGCTTCCTTACTAGTTATCTCCAACTCTCTTCCTTTTGTCTCCTCCTACATCTTATCTTCCTCGTTTCTTTTTTCATCTTTTCTCTTGAAACATAGAGGATGCCTTCTATCGAAGAAAGAAGACCATCGGTAAATGAGTAAATATTTTATCAATTTGATATCAGAGCTAGTATTTGAAATCAGATACAGATTAGGTATTGTAACCAATTCAGAAACTTGTTTAAAATTTCTAGGTTCCAACTACTATTCGAATATATTCCGTAGACCTGACGAAGTCTAATCAAGCGGGGACATTTTAATCAATAGTTAATCAAGTTGGAGTCATATTCACTTTATTTTAGCCCAATCCAGTGGTTTTTCACCTCTCAACTTGCTCTTACAAGCAATAAACATCAGGGTTCTACAGAAGTTATTGAAACATCCTGAATAGTCCCACATTGGAAGTGAGCAAGATTAAGATTAACTTATATGGGTTTGATGAGTGTATTACTATCAATTTCAACTTAAACATTTTGACCAGTGGTTTGGGCCACACAAAGTTGATATGTTAGTTAACCCATTAGGCCCGGGTCATGACAATTATACCTTTTATATTTGACTTCATATTTTTTTTGAGTTATTCTAAATATGTAAAAATGATCTTCCAAAGTCATTGCTGTTAATCTCTCTATATGCCACTACAATGATGACTGAGATGTTTGTTGATACACCATGCTTTTTGTGTTTGTATATCCATCAACATATCTGGTGAGCTCTCTCATTCATCTCAGTTTTGATAAACTGAGATTCTTTTGTAGGATCTATACTCCAATAGGAAGCTGAATGATAATCATTCAGCTTTTTTCTGATAAAAATTCATCTCATTATAATAACTCTGAGCAAATGCTTAATGGGTTTAATCTTAAGACACTGCACAACTTGATGCTTCTAATGTCATCATCTTTCTTGATCATGTTAAACCAAGTTACTTTGATTGTCTATCAAAATGGATAGTTATCCATTACGAATGGCCTTAACAACTTTATGATGTTTTTCTTTAAGATTGATGACATAAAGACTAAAGGAAGAGATCTAATCCAGCCAGGAGCTGATATGGTGAAGGAGCAGATGGGTCCATTTCGCATTTGGGTAAGTGAGTTGGTTAATTTTCTTTTCGAAAAATTATTTTGTGTCCTTTATATCATAAGTATTCGAACCAAACCAGTAATGATATGGCCAAGCTTCAGTCTTTAGGTCAGTGCTCAGAATAATGGGTCAATCAACCAGACCAGGTTAATAAAATATAAAAAAATCCCCAGAGGATGAGCCTCCCTCCAATGTGGAGGGTGTACGCCTGACCGGTGGGATTTAATAAAATATATTGTAGATAAATAATATTTTTAATTTTCTCTTCTCTTCTCTTCCGTTTTTTTTTGGCTGTCTTCTTGTTTTCTCTTTTACTGTCATCTTCCCTTCTCTCCTTTTCCTTCCTTTAAGCTGCTTCTCATTTTTTTGCCTAATTATTTCTACTTTCTCCTTTTTCTTCTACTTATCCTCCTCTTATACTTCCATTATTCTCCATTTTTATCTTTCGCTTTTGCTCCTGTCTTGGCTGCTTCCCTCCTCTCTTTCCTTTTTCCGTTCCCCCTCTTCCTCTTCTCTCATCGAGATGACTGCATTGCATAGGTTATGTGGTCTCTGTGAGTGTTATCATTAATATGAAATACATGGAACGAGCTATATATGCAGTCCTTAAAAAGTATGAGAATCCTTATATATCAATATATGGTTTACATTCTCTCTAAATTATTGCCTATGCCATTATTATCATTTTAGTATAAACATGATCCACATGAGTGCTACTTGGTTTAATCTTTACCAGATTCTTATATCTAAACTCACTTAAATTATTTTGTAGATAAATCATTTCAAAAATAACATTTTATTTGCCTTCCAAAAAAATAAACTTGATAACTTACTTTTTTTATATTTAATTAAACGTTAAAAATTTTGATATAAACTTTTATACTGCTACTTATCCTATATGCATTAGGCGGTACACTTACAACTTCGAGAGCATTGACTAAAATCAAAATCTCAGTTATTCACTGTCAAGATTTTGAATTTTAGCTACTAATCAACTTTCCTGCAAATTACAGGCGGAGAAAATGTCGAGAAAATGGCATCGTGAAGTTGATGGTGAAGCTAAAGAGAAGACAATCATCAAAGAGCTCGCTAGAACTTTGGGGTCTAGAACGTCTAATTGATGCATTTGGATCATTGGCTGCCTTTAGTCGTGTATTGGGCGATGTACTCTCGGACTCTATATGGACCATAACATGTAACCACCTGTGATATAATGTCACCCATGATGTAATCTATATACAATATTTTATGTCGCTGCTTGTGCTTGTGAGGTAGAATTTTGATTAGGACAAGTTAACCTACAGTTCACGCAAAGTTGCATTCGGATGCATGCTATAACACAAGGCCTTTTGTTCTGCTTTTTCTGGTTGATGCAAACGTTTGCCCATCTGTCTGTGTGGTTTGGTACCTTTTCCGAGAGGAATACGAAATAAGAAACTCACAGGGGCGCATTGATGAACCGTTCCATCTGAAAATTATGTATTGGATCGATCGATAGAAAATGTAATCCACTAAAACATGTATTTTTTTAATAAGACAAAAAGTGTTTTCAGGTTGCTTTTTTTTTAATACAAAAAGTGTTTTCAGGTTGCTTTTTTTTAATATAAAAAAAACTCATCCAATTGAATTAACATATTGAATCGGACCGATTTAACCTAACTCAGTAAATTATACCGATCCAAAAAGAATGATAACTAACAAAATTATTAATATTAATATTAATTCATTTATAATAATAATAATAATAATAATAATTTTTAATCTCAAAATAATATTATTTTTCTGTAATCTTCATCTTTCTTTTTATCTTTTTCTAATCGGTTAGAACATTGCAGATAAGAACGGACAGGCCGACGTAGCAATTCCCCCAATGGCATTTGCGTAGGGACTTCGTACAGTGAGAGTGTCATGGCAGGACTGGCGATGCAAGCCAGGTGTTCCGCTTTTTCCTGTTTTTGACAAAGTGCCGCGCCACTCATATACCACTCATTCGGGTCGCAAATTTCACTTTTTTAGTGCAAGTGTGATCGGCATGACATATTATTCAGTGGCCGATTTAAAGCAAAGAGCCTTATTTTTTTCTATTTACCCGCGTTGGATCAATGTTTTGCTTCCGCTACGAACTTACCTGCTCTCTAATGGGATCAGAGGCAATGGGACCCACCTGACACAGGAAGAATATCGGGTAGCTCACGAAACGGCTACGCGACGTTGTCGTGGCCGCACAGAGGAGGAGCATTATTGTTGTTCTCCCCGATCGGTGGACATCTTATTTCCGTCGTATAAAGGCACACTTCTTCCGATCCGGTGATAGCACTGGGCGTAGTGGACGCGATGGCGATGGCGATCCCGATCCCGCATCGGCAGCTGTTCATCGACGGCGAGTGGAGTGAGCCCCTCCGAGGCAAGCGTTTGCCAATAATCAACCCCGCCACCGAGGAGTCTATCGGTAGATGTTCCCTTTTCTTTGTATTACCGTTCCGTTTGGGTTCGCTTCTTGGTTATTATTTGTCTGTCTTAATTCATGCGAGGATTCCTTCGACCCCTTCGATATTGATCGGCGTTAGGAAAAGGGTTTTATTGTTGTTTGTTTTCGTTAAGGGGATATTCCGGCAGCCACCGTGGAGGATGTGGAACTGGCGGTTGCAGCCGCCCGGAGGGCGCTCACCCGGAATAAGGGTACGGACTGGGCCCGTGCCCCAGGCGCCGTACGTGCCAAGTACCTCCGCGCCATCGCTGCCAAGGTATCCTCGCCTTCGTATCTGTTAATTGTTGCTGGTCATCTTGTCTTCCTTCCTTTGACTCTTATTTTGGGCTAATTCGGTAGTTTGATGTCAGGACTAGTTTTAAGTTTTTGGATGAATTGCTGATTATTATCCTTTTCTCTAGGGTAAGATACTTGTATTTGTCTCTAGATCTGCTTGATCCCATCCTCTTTTTCTGTGGGTTCTTACCCTAGGTTAGAACATGGAAGTCGAATGCATCTTATAGGACCTTTACGATCCCTTTTTTCATGAATCAGTGGGTATCCATCAGTGAACCTCCTCAAAGCATTTTCTGCATTCCACTTGGTTGCTAGCCTTATTCTGTCATTACGATGAAAGATTGGTGCTAACTCCATTCATCACTTGAATCTTCTGTTTTCTACATTTCACTCTCAGAGAGATTTAGCAATCCATTTGAAAGGAGTTTCATGGTATGTACTCTGGTACCAGAAGGGGGGAAGAGATGGAGAATAATAGGGGAGTGGAGGAGAAGAGGAGGAAGAGGAGAGGAGTATTATTGGTGGGCTGGAGGTTGCGGGTGGCAGACAGCATGACCTCTTCATACGAAAGAGAGGCTCGGGGCAGTTTTTGGGGGTTGGCATAGGGTTTTAAGGATTTTCTTTAACTTCAAATATAAAAGAAGAACTACAGTTATATCGGGTGGTAAGTCTTATTACCACATGCTGAACTTGATATATTGGGCCATCCTTGTAGATATATACTATGAGTGAAGTTGGGTACGATCTGCAGGAGAATAAGTGCTGGTGTATCTAACATACTATAATCGCTTTATCTTGGACTGCTTGGCTTGAAATTTGTTGTATAAGTTGGATCTTGTTTCATATTTTTGTTGAACAAGGAGTGCTAGTAAGACTAGTCATCATATCATGTGAGAAACAGTGCCTGATGATCCTTAAGTGGCTTCTTGTGAGACAAATATCAACTGATTGAGTTTTGATAGAGAAACTACATATTAAATCATGATCTTCCATACTATCAGTTTTCTGTTTGTTCTTTACCGTAAATCAGATGTATTTTATTGATCTCCTTTTTTTTTTTGTGGACCACGGCAAGTTATGGTTGCTTATCCATCCAATAATGCTTCTTTGCCATTTTTTCATCAGCTGGTCCACATGGACTCTTGTCCATTATAAAAGGAAATTAGGTCCATATAGAAGACAATAGTGCCATAATGAGGAGAAAACAGATCAGTATACAAAGAGAGAATAGGTTCAATTATAAAGATAATATAGGTCTTCTTGTTTTACTATTTTCATGATATGATTTGTTTTATTGAAACAATTTAAATAGCAGATAACAGACTCTTTAATTGATAAATATGAAAAGTTCATGTTGTAGGGTTGCCTTATTTTAGATTTTTTATTTAAATTTTCTAACTGTTTTAATCTAATGAAACTCAGATAATTGAGAAGAAATCTGAGCTGGCTTTATTGGAATCGCTTGATTGTGGGAAGCCTCTAGATGAAGCAGCTTGGGACATGGTACATATGTTGGTATTCGGAATGTTGTTTATTTTCAATGATCCTTACATTTACTTCTTTCTGCTGTTTTCCAGGATGATGTTGCTGGTTGTTTTGAGTTTTATGCTGATCTTGCAGAAGCCTTAGATGCGAAACAAAGAGCTCCACTCTCTCTTCCTATGCAAACATTTAAGTGCTACATTCTGAGAGAACCTATTGGAGTTGTTGGGCTGATTACTCCTTGGTATCTTTCAAAACTTCCTAATACTTTCTGCACCTTTGACTGCTTTTAAACCTTTACAAGATTTGTGGGTGATTTGTTCTTTTAACTGTGGTCAGTTTGCAACACAGAAGAATTTAAGAGCGCTTTACTGTGAGATTATAATATTTGTCCTATTTGTTGAAGCTGGAGTCTTAGAGTATTCATAGTAACTTCATATAAGTTTAAGCAGCATGCAGATGCCATATTGTAGGTTGGATTTGACAGTCTTCTTAATGCTTAGTGCATATCTATGACCATTGTGATGCTAGTTTGACATTTGTCTCTTGCATAAAAAAGTGCTAGGTTGATTGTTTAATTCATAATCTCAGACCATCACCTATTGTGAAGGGACACTATAAAAACTGGAGTACTATGCCAGTCCTATTTTTTAAGTCATGATATTCTTATGTGAATTGTAAATGGTTTGAACTGCAAGTGCTACTTCACAGTAGCTGGCATCATCTTTCACAAACATCACAAGACTTTGGAGTAAGAACTAACCTATTAGATAACCATGCCATTATGCAATTCATTGTCAAATGGTCTGAAAAATCTCATCATTTGGATCTCAAAGTGCTTCAACTTCTAATATGGGGATGAAATAGCTTGTTGGAGGCCTGCAGTTGAGGTAGTTGAGGCACAGTTGAACCTAGACTTGGAATATATGCATATTATGAAATATAAGATTAGCTAGATCACCTGTTTCATATATTACTGCCAAAATGTTCAATTATAACATTTGAAATGTTTCATATATTATTTTTTTTATTTTGATCATCCAATCCAACTTGAGGAACATTAGTAATCATAGCATAGAAAATCTTTTCTCCTAAGACAAATTGTAAAACTATAATTCTATTCCCAAATCTCTTTCCTTCTGTAATATCATCCTTAAGATCCTTATCTGCAACAATGCAAAATTGGTTAACCTTTTCAGTATACGAAATTTTAAATCGAGTGTCTATATATCTTTCTCCTATCCACTTAATCTCCTAGTTAGACTCATTTCCCAAGACATTGTCGTAGACTCCTAATTAGACTCAGACTCATTTCCCCATATTATTATAAAAATATGAAAATTTCTATATAATTAGTTATCTTTTTGGCTCAGGACAAAGCTAATAATGCCCATGACAATAAATCCAATAAATACAGGAAAATAGAAAATACATGTCTAGCACTTTTAGGCTCATCTTAGTCCTAACAAGGATTAGTTTCGCTACTCTTTTGGGAGTTGTATTCCTTGCCATCTGTTCTCATAATTGGGAGTTGTGTTCGCTGCCATCTGTTGGGTTTTTTCACCAATGGAAAGAAGAGAGCTCTGATCACTGATTCTGCATGTTGTTACTTTGTAGTTGAAGTTAGACCTGTTCTACAATTTAAGTTTCATAAATTGGCTACCTGCAATCTGCTTTGATGAGGGAGGATGATGATAATCTGTCATTAGGCCTTGAAGTACTGCCTTTTCCAATTTACATCTAAAGTCATCTCTTCACAAGTTTGACTTTTATTATGCAGTCCTCTACACTGCAGTTTTGGTGTGTCCATCTTATGCAACTGCTGCAGTAATCTTTAAGGGTTAATTATCATTTAAACAGCAATTCTGAATTTCACACGATACACCTTTTATATGTGTGCTTAATGTGGTTACTTAGCATAGCAGATAAAATTTTGACATGCTTCACCCTTTAATTCAAGGAACTATCCTCTATTGATGGCTGCATGGAAGGTTGCTCCTGCTTTGGCTGCTGGATGTACAGCTGTTTTGAAGCCCTCGGAACTATCTTCCGTGTAAGAAGTGGCTGTGTAATTTTTTGAACTAAATTTGACTTGGTTCATCTAAGAAGCTTTTTATCAGGACCTGTTTGGAGCTTGCTCGAGTCTGTAAAGAAGTAGCACTGCCACCTGGTGTGCTAAATGTTGTGACTGGTTTAGGTCCAGAAGCTGGTGCTCCTTTGGCATCTCATCCTCATGTGGATAAGGTTCAGCTAGGTTCTTAATGTTTATGGATTTTGAAAAACCTTCCATATTTATATGTTAGATTATTCAAGAAAATGATGATCAGACTTGCACCTGGTCAACTTTGTTATGCAGGTTGCATTTACTGGAAGTAGTGAAACTGGTAAAAAAATTATGACATCTGCTGCCCAAATGGTTAAGGTTTGTCTATTCTGGAAATCTGGATTTTCTTATTATTATATTGTAGACATTCTCTTTAGCTGATTTATAGAAAGGTTTGTTATTCATGGTTGTTAGTTACATTGATATGTAGGAATTGTGGAATTTCCTTTTGTTTGTTATTTGAATCTAATCTCTCTGCCTTTATCAGCCTGTTTCATTGGAGCTAGGGGGTAAAAGTCCTATTATGTGTTTGAAGATGTTGAGGTTGAAAAAGGTCTGTATCAAACTACTAGACAGCTCAATTGAAATAACTGTTTTTCTTGACGCTCCCTAATCTAGATTGAGTATTATCAATGTCTAAGCATTGGACAAATGGTCAGATCTGCAGTGCAACTTCTCGCCTTCTTCTGCATGTAAGTGTATTCTCGAATTTTCCTTATCAGAATCTTATATAGTAATATCCATAGCCACTTTTTACTCGGAAAATATATGATTTAAGATCTATCTTATTTATGTGTTGTATTTACACAATCACAGGGCACTTTTATTTCTATGGATGTTGAAGTAGATATAATTAGTTATCTTTTTGGCTCAGGACAAAGCTAATAATGCCCATGACAATAAATCCAATAAATACAGGAAAATAGAAAATACATGTCTAGCACTTTTAGGCTCATCTTAGTCCTAACAAGGATTAGTTTCGCTACTCTTTTGGGAGTTGTATTCCTTGCCATCTGTTCTCATAATTGGGAGTTGTGTTCGCTGCCATCTGTTGGGTTTTTTCACCAATGGAAAGAAGAGAGCTCTGATCACTGATTCTGCATGTTTATGGATTTTGAAAAACCTTCCATATTTATATGTTAGATTATTCAAGAAAATGATGATCAGACTTGCACCTGGTCAACTTTGTTATGCAGGTTGCATTTACTGGAAGTAGTGAAACTGGTAAAAAATTATGACATCTGCTGCCCAAATGGTTAAGGTTTGTCTATTCTGGAAATCTGGATTTTCTTATTATTATATGTGTAGACATTCTCTTTAGCTGATTTATAGAAAGGTTTGTTATTCATGGTTGTTTAGTTACATTGATATGTAGGAATTGTGGAATTTCCTTTTTGTTGTTATTTGAATCTAATCTCTCTGGCCTTTATCAGCCTGTTTCATTGGAGCTAGGGGGTAAAAGTCCTATTATTGTGTTTGAAGATGTTGAGGTTGAAAAAGGTCTGTATCAAACTACTAGACAGCTCAATTGAAATAACTGTTTTTCTTGACGCTCCCATAATCTATATTGAAGTATTTATCAATGGTCTAAGCATTTAGTAGTTGAAAGTGATTGTGCTCAATTGTCTCAAATGAAAACAGCTGTTGAGTGGACACTTTTTGGATGCTTTTGGACAAATGGTCAGATCTGCAGTGCAACTTCTCGCCTTCTTCTGCATGTAAGTGTATTCTCGAATTTTCCTTATCAGAATCTTATATAGTAATATCCATAGCCACTTTTTACTCGGAAAATATTATGATTTAAGATCTATCTTATTTATGTGTTGTATTTACACAATTCACAGGGCTTTTGGATGCTTTTGGACAAATGGTCAGATCTGCAGTGCAACTTCTCGCCTTCTTCTGCATGTAAGTGTATTCTCGAATTTCCTTATCAGAATCTTATATAGTAATATCCATAGCCACTTTTACTCGGAAAATATTATGATTTAAGATCTATCTTATTTATGTGTTGTATTTACACAATTCACAGGGCACTTGAAGAATTTCTAGGGAAGCTTGTAACATGGTGACCAAAAACATCAAAGTCTCAGATCCATTGGAAGAAGGTTGCAGGCTTGGTCCTGTGGTTAGGGAAGGACAGTATAAGACTTTTACAGATCAATTCCTAATTAACCATGATTAGGAATTTTTCTGATTAAGTTTACTACTTGTTCTAACCATTAGCTAAACTCTAAAAAGTAAACCACTTAACACAACAGTTTTATGAGTTTTTGGATGCTGAATGCTTGAAAATTTTGTGGCTTTTCAGAAGTTTCTTTTGGATGAAACTCACCTTTGAAATGAGAAGTATTCTTTGTTGGTAGACTGCACAATATATTTATCTTATCTTTGTGGGAACCAGTCGGTAAAAATTAGTTGATGAGATTTCATAATGGTGTTGTCCTAACTCCTAACACTGCTATGCTGTTGTAATGCTTTGCAACTTCAAATGTTTATAGGACACTTAACCATTATATGATACTCTATCAGGTTGCAATTCAGAACCCTGTTGATACTCCTTTTTGCCTCCCTCTCTTACCGTTTTAAGGTTTCCTAACCTTTGACATGTTTGCATTATGAAGAGAGGAATAAGGAATAGAGAAAAGTGTCCTGTGGTGTTGTACATTGTAACTTAATATAGTTTCTGTCTCCAAGTTTATTTACTAGATGTTTTAATTAAATTTAAAGGGGCAGTTTAAACTGGCAAGTCCTTCATGGACACTCTATTTCCTCTGCGCCATTTATCTTTGCAACTTATTTAAGAACATTTGGCTGTATTAACATCTCAATTGGACAAGTAATTTAGTCCTTGAACCCTTTGTTTACTCTTTCCTATTTCTTCAAGGGCACCATGTGGTCTGCTGTGTTCTTTTGAAGTCTATTCCAAATGCCATCCTTTCTTTTATATACATTTATAGTTTATATGTTCATATTTAATATCCTCTTGTTAATTGTCTATATTATCTCAGTCAGAACTTAAATATTGTGGTGATTTTATTCCTACTATAGAATGTTTGAAGTGCAAATTCGCTGTTTCTAGACTTGTTAAAATGTCTCTTTCTGTGCCTTCTTTACTATGTCATTTAATATGAGGTCGGCCATAGAGTCAAACTCAATTGTAGAAGGCTCAAATTGAGATTTGACAAACTTCTACAAATAGTTGTCAATATAACATGGACCATCTATACTTGATGCCAAATTCATAACTGTGGCAAATTGGGACATAGACCTGACTAGCAGGAGTCTTTCATAAGTCCCAGGTTACCTACTTCCGATCTGTGTGATCTCTAAGCTTGATAGAAACCACCTTTGCTGATATTTACAATCATATACTAAATTTTCTTAGTAGTTTGTAGGTGTTACAACCACATGGCTGCCTATAGCAGGCACAACCATTATGTCAAGGCAAAAAATTTGAAAATGACGTGGAGTAGGATGGTTGCGGAGAGAGAATAGTGTAAAAGATATTCATATACTTGGAAATGAGAAAAGTAGAGAATATATGACAAAGCATGACAACAGATGGGGCAACCAAAGTAGAAAAAATAAATTAGTAAGATTCATGCAATCCTTATTAAATGCCAGCTGAAAGGATAAGTGGTGAACACTAGCTGTCAACTTACATATAACACTACCAACCAGAGAGCTACAGCTTGGATTGTATATCTTATCTTTTGAGGCAAGTCTTTTATGTGGCAGGGTTTTCTTTTCCTTTTTTCTGGGGTGGTGGTAGCAGAACATTTAACTGATAAATTTGACGTGGCTTTTAGAATCTTGATCTGCGCGCAGATGATGTCCACTACATCTGGATTTATTTAAAATATCAAAGTTGTTGAGTACTTGTACAATTATAAAGAAATAAGCATCAGTTTAAAGCCAGTCATTCTATTTCTAATTTTCACCTGAGCATGACCTGCTATGAGAACTTGGTGAGCATCATCTATTACTGACACAGACAAATATGTTCAGATAAGGTTTTTGGGACCATAATATTATTTCTGGAAAACTAAACAGAAACCACTATTGTTTATGTATTTGTCCTACATGCTCTTTTTTTTATGATCATTTTTTCCTGTTTGAAGGACTGATGCATTGCAAATACCTCACAGGCTTCCCTAGTTAGCTACTACTCTGTTTTTTTTTTTTTTCCAATTCTATCCTAGTATTTCCAGAATCTTAAATCTATATTTGATCTATAAGGATGTCATTTCTGTTAATGGCATTGTAAAGCAGAATATAGATGCATATATGACTCAGATTCCCAAAAGAACAGTGTAAATTGCCATCTAACTATATGTTAATTGTTTCAGTATGAAAAGATAAAAAAGTTTATTTCAACAGCAAAAAGTGAAGGGGCAACTATTCTATGCGGAGGTGGACGCCCACAGGTGAATGATACTCTTCTGTTGTTCTGCACTTTTGTACTTAAGGAGCAATATGGATTTATTGACATCATTAGCTAATGCCAGCATTTAGAGAAAGGGTACTTTGTTGAACCAACAATTATAACAAATGTGGAAACATCTATGCAAGTTTGGAGGGAGGAAATTTTTGGGCCTGTTCTTTGTGTTAAGACATTTAGGACTGAAGAAGAAGCTATTGAACTTGCAAATGATACTCAGTGAGCTGCTTACCCCTGTTACTGAAGCATATCTGAGATTCTGCACATAAAATTATTGTTATGCCCACTGATATTACTTGTTTTTTTTTTACAGTTATGGCTTGGCAGGCGCTGTGATTTCTAAAGATACTGAGCGTTGCCAGCGAATATCTGAGGTAGAACCTGGAATACTATTTCCTACTGTCATTGATTTTAAAACAGTATACCATGCATCTTGTTGATAACATCAAATTTGGCTGGTTTGTAATCAAATAAATCAGTGTTTCAGCTATCTTCATCTTTGTTGTATCCCAACCAAGGTTTATCGTACCGTACCGGCGTTTCGACCTGGGCTCGGTACGATACGGTATGATATGGTTTACCGAGCGGTACACTTGATTTCACCGATTTAACCCTCCGAAAATACTTGAAAATTAAAAAAAAAAGTTAGGATAGGGTTTTCAAGTTACAAATAAATATAGTAATAGTATAAGTTTAACAAAATCAATGTAAATTAGGTAAGAATAGTATCATATATCTTTTTCAGGCTTTGAGGTAGTCTTGTTCGAGGTTCATATTTTAGCCCGTTATGGATTGAAATATCTACAGAAAAATCAGTTGAATTGTTAGACTATTTTGTTACAATATAAACTCTAAAATTCAAATGAATTAAATAATCATATATCTAGATATACTTGATTGTTGATTCTACCACCAAAACGAACAACGGGCCTCCATGGGTGGTGGATTGGGGTCCTCGATCTAATACATATCAATATGATACGTTTGTTGGATCCAATTATGAAATTGATCCCATGACATAGTGTATTGATACACCGTATGCCATTAATGCATCAATGTGGTGCTGATCGTAGATTGATCATCATGAATCATATTTGTCCGAGGCAGCTCTTGAGGCATATATTGGTGGTGTTATGTATCATGTTGTTGCTCAGAGAAGGATGACCAACTATCACCATATTGTTGTTGCCCGTATGATTCTCCATAATACAATGGCTATGAATACGATGAGCCTTTTTCTGTGTCTATATCATGTAGGAGGAGAAAGGGCTCCAACGGTCAAATTGACCGTTGGAGCACTGTAGCACTGCTACAGTGCGGTAACGGTCGATTTCGACCGTTACCGAGTGGTATCGGGTGGTAACGATCGAAATCGACCGTTACTGAGTGGTACCGGGTGGTACCGAGTGGTGTCGGGCGGTAACGGTCGAAATTTCGACCGTTACCGCCTGATATTACCCCGTATCGTCCAATACAGGGTTTTTTTTGTGCGTACCGCCCAGTAGCGGGCGGTCCGCGTACCGGTAGCCTGTCGGAGCGGTACGTACCACCCGTACTGGGCGGTATGATTCGGTATGGCAGACCTTGATCCCAAGTCCCAACCATGTGTAGTGACATGATATCAAACCATATTCTTTTTGCATTAGTCTCTGCTGATTTGCTTATTGCTTAAATGCTGATCGGAGTATTGTTTTGAATGTAATTAGATCTTGTTGACAAAAATAGCTTTCGACTTCACCTGATTTCTCTGATACATAGATTATAGTAGGATTGTCTCAACTATTAATCTATTTCAAAATTCTTGATTGCTCATGCTGAGCCCAGACTATTTAATTCTATAATTCCAATATGCCACAATATTTGGCTTTCTTCGTCAAACCTTTTAATCTATTTCTCATGACCAGCTTAGTTTCATATATTTGCCGGTTGTTCTCTCATAGTTATTGATGGTTTCAGTTTGGTGAGCTTCATATCATTGGATAGCATGTCATGATGCAAATTCTCCAATATGCTGGTGCCCTCATGAAGCCACTAGACCCCATGGATATCAACAACAATATGGTGATAGTTGGTCATCCTTCTCTGAGCAACAACATGATACAGAACAGCACCAATATATGCCTCAAGAGCTGCCTCGGACAAATATGATTCATGATGATCAATCTACGATTAGCACCACATTGATCTAGGCCAGGAGTTAGAGCCAGCAATAAAGAATGCCTGAGTGGCCCTAAGCCTTGGTGTGTGTGGCTCTTGTTCCTCATGGGAGGCATTGGCAGAAAGGATAAGACATGCCACCTTAGCAGTCGAAGCACGTATGGATGCCTTCATGGAGAAATTCTACTGACGGACGATGCTTGAGTAGTCTATGGGACCAAATCCTAACTGGACTATGATTTTTGTTGAAGCAATCCTGTTTACTTTTTCTCAACGGATAAGACCTATCTTGATCTAGACTCATCAAGGACTTTTGATTAGCTTGAAAATGGTTGAGACAATGAGGTAACTTCAGAGACAGATTATTACCTAAATTTGGGTCTAACTAGAGGTTGGTTAGTCTTGGTTAGCCCAAAAACTAGTTAGCCCTTGGATGTGGCACACCTTTAAGATGATGACCAACCACCCTTTATTAGTAGCCTAAGTCAATATTTTAGGTAGAGCTGAATCATTGAAGTCCTAGTTAGGGTTCAAGTCTTAAGTCTCTAATATGAATTGTTATAACCATGGCGCTAATAATAATTTTCTCTTGAGTTCCTTTCTTTTTTCCCTTCTACCCTAATCTTCCTGTCTTCTTTCTCTTGTCCCTAAAATCTCTTGGAATATACTTCTTCCCTTGAAAAGAAACACAGATATGACCTTCTACAAGGTCAATTTTTAATCGACTTAGTCAAAGATTGAGAAAGATATATAGAATACTTTTGATTATATATCTCTCTTTTTATTAGTGAATGCAGGTCTTATCTACTTTGCTATGCTATGTCAAGAGTCACAAAGTTTTATTTTGTATTAGGGGCTTTTTTATTGGTACACGTAGATAAGGACAAGGTAGGAGATATTTCATTATTGATGAATTTAAGGGATTCTATACAAAAGGCCCAAAGTAATAACTATTAAGTCTTAGTGATTTAAAAAGCACTAGGTGCCAAGGTCCAAAATTTCTTAAGGCGCTAAGTGCCTACCTAAGTGAAACAAGACGCTCTAAAATATTAAAATATAAAATATATAGATAATATAATTGATAAATATGATTATATAAATAAAAATATGACAATAAACTAAAAAGATCTAAAGTACCAAGTCACATTATCCATCTTCTAATAACAAAATTTTCAAGAGATTTGAAACAATAAAGCTTTACATTAAATTTAATTATCATCATAATCAAGGTTCGCCGTATCGTACTGTACCGGCGTTTCGACCCGGGCTCGGTACGGTATGGTACCGGTGTACCGAGCGATACACCCTGGTGTACCGAACAATTTTATATTTTTTCATACTATAGCACTGTAGCGGTACGGGGCGGTCCGTGTACCGGTAACCTGTCGGACTGGTACGTACCACCCGTACTGGGCGATACGCTTCGGTATGGCAGACCATGTTCATAATTAAGGATTGCAATTTCGTTCTATACTGATATACCGAGCTCTGCTTGGTACGGTATGTATCAAGGCGTATCGTTAGCATGCTCAAAATCATAAAACAAAACCTCCACAAATCCTAAAAAATAAAAAAAATTAGATTAAGGTTTTAAAGCTAGAAATAAATATAAATTTAGTATAATTTTAGCAAAAATAATATAAATTGACCTAATATTAATTAAATTTTGATTAAATCATCATTAAAATCACTAATCATAGTATTAAAAAAATTAATTAAAACCTAATTAAACCTATTATATCATCACAAGCATATGATCCAATCTTTAATATGCATGAAATATAAAGATTTAACCTATTAAGTGTCCAATTTCGAAAAAAATCAATATTAAACACACTAATCACAATATTAAAGACCTTAATTACTCCCTAATTAACACTATATTATTATGAAAAACATATCAAACAACATATTAGCCATTAAGTCATACACCACATAAAATAGGCTTAATCATCACATAAATCAATAAAAATCTAGAAAGAGAATATATACCTCCTGATTAGAGTTTCCTTCCTCTTAATCCTCCCAAATTAGCCTTCTAAATTTGATCTAATTCACAAATTGTAATTTTATTGAGTTTAGGAGAGTGAAAATATGAGAATGAGAGAGAGATGTGAGTGAAAAAAAGTTTGAGAGAGTGAAATGAGTTGAAACATAAGAAATGGTTTAAAAACTCTTTTCTAAGCTTCAAACGGTCAAATTGACCATTTGAAATAGGACAATCTCAACCCTTGATCGATAACGGTCAAAATCCAATCGGTATTAGTCGGTAACAGTCGGATTTCGATCATTACTGCCCGATACAGACCTCCTATCACCCGATACGAGGTCAAGTGATCGGTACCACCCGGTATACGGCAGTCCGTGTACTAGTATCCTATGTCTGTTGTAGACTGAAAAAGCTTCATATGTGTCCATCAGTGGCAAAGGAAGCTGCAATCCTCTCCCTTAACGGTAGAAGGAGTTGCACACGGAAGCAACGATGGCAGAGGGAACTACACAAGATAGCTAAACCTTCGGACCTGTCTATTAGCGGTAGATAAAGCATCAGTCCTGTGCGTTGGCAGTGGAGGCAGTGATGGAGCTAGGGTTTATGGCTCGAGGTCATGCGGGGGGGTGGGTGGGTTTTGCGTAAGTATAGCAACATTATGTAGCTTAGTTGGTTCAATCGAACCAACTAGCTACTGTTCAATTGAACTAGACTTAATAGTCTGGTTTGGTTACTTTGTTTCAATTGAACGCTCAATTGAGGTGCTCGGTGCCTAGGTTTAGGTGAGTGCCCAAGCGGCACTTCATCAAAGCGCATCACTTGGTCAATCTTTGAGGCGCTCTAACCTTGCCTTGCGTCACCCGAGCGCCTAGGCAAGCGCCCATGCACCTATTCAAACCACTATTGAGTTTATGAAAAAAAGAAGAAATTTTTGTTATATTAAATTGCATACTTGATGCTCATATGTGGACTCGAATATGAGATTTATCACTTGTACAACAATGTACTAACCAATCTGATGTCTCAATAGAGACAATAACTATTGAGTTGAGAGAGCAATTTATTACTAATTTAACTATTGAGCTGGGAGAGCAATTTATTTCCTAATTTAACTGATGAGTTGAGAGAGCAATTTATTACTAATGTTTAACAGATATGAGCTAAAGCAAACAAGACATTAACCCAATGAAGACAAAGAAGTTTGACATATTAGTTATAAATAAGACATCAACTCAATGAGATTCGGATGCTCATCTGTCAAGGTGCTTCCCTCTAGCTTTTTTTGTAGTCTTAAGAATTTTCTGGGAACCAATTCTATCCTAAAAGATACTTTGATTTTTGGTGTTCACCATCGTTGATTTGGCCATATCGGAAAATCCATCAGCAAAATGTTGCTTCAGTTGGAGTAGTCCTCCACTACAATCAGTGTATAATCACAGCAGACAAATTGCCAACGTTGACAGTGCTCCAATTGACTTGCTACCACATTAGATCATATGCTGCTTCTGTCATTTCCCTACAGACATTGACAAGCTCATTCAAGTACATAATTATAAAATTTAGAACTGAGTAGTAAATATGACCTAGATCTACATGATTTTAGGTTAGAACCCCATGGATTTATTTTTGTTGAACATGAATCTAGTCTAATTCTGCATGGATCTAAGTTGGATCTACATAGATGTTGGTCGGATTCGAATGGATCTTAGTTTGGTTTGAACAAATTTTGGCTTAGATTTATGTCAATTTCTGACTGTTCCGAGCAGATCGAGCTTCAAATTAAATAGATATATGATATATTTGCATAGATCCACCTTATTTCAGCAAGAAATTAAATACGATTTATTTATCGATCTACAAAGAAAGGTCAAACCTAAGCCAAAATAGAAGCCAGAATACATGATTTTGTGAGCTTAAGATTAAGATGTCATGATAACATAATTTCATTCAACAAAATAAAAAAAAATTATTGAGTTTTGGGTATAACTTGTATGAATAAAAAATGAGGATGATTTCTTCATATTGGAACTTTATTTTTTGCAATTGACCTTGAGAAAGAAGAAGTTTGGAGAATGAGGTTGTGAGTGTAAGAACAAAAGGAAAAAAAGGGGTGCCCATGATGTGGGAGGGAGTTCTGGATACAAGTATTGGGCAGTATACTTACTGCTTGGTAATTAAGCACAACAGTCAAATTCCAGGCAGTCCAGGAGATATGAAAAACTATACTGAGCAGTATGTTTGGCAAGAACCGAACTGAGTGAAACAGGTTGGTTTTCATGCTGGTTTAGTGTTGAACCGGTAAATACTAGCTTGTACTGGGCAACTCGCCTGATAGTTTAGACCTTGATTGCAACGACAGTGATGGTGGTGGTAGAATCAATGATGGCATGGTGGTGGAGACAATGGGAAAGTTAGTGATGAGGTGGTGACAGGATAACAACAATAGTTATTGTGATGAGGTGGTATAGATGATGGTAATATTGGAGGGTTGGTAGTAGCAAGGTTTTCATTGTACCATGGTGTACCATCTAGTACGGGTGGTACATATCAGTCCATTGTTATACCTCATCGTACCATATGTCAGTATATTGGTACAGTATATCCATATGTCAGTATATCGTACCATGTGTCAGTTTAACCTTTTCTGATATTATTTGATATCCATATCAACTTTCTACCTCCTCTTTTACCAAGAGTGGAGCCTGGACATATTGTATCATTGTGCAATATATCCATATCAACATGAGAAAGGGTACTTGTTTAACCTAAGAGGATTTTTGGTGGGGTCATGGATCACTCATCAGAACATGCCTCTCCATTTTCACTATTTTGCCTAGTTCTGTGAGCAATCTTTTTTCTCAAATCTTTTTTTTAATAATTAATCAATGATATCAAAACCTTCTACTTTATGATGCTTTAGGATCCTCCATTTTCTCTATTTTATTCGTATTTTTTTATGTTATTTAATTTGTATATAAGGTCTGTTTCTATCATTCATGTTACAAGTCACAAAATGAAACTACACTGGAAATAAGATTCACATGGCATGATACAAAAGTAATTATGAGATACGTCACTAGGCATTTGTAGCAAAATACCAAGTCATCTAACAAGATGGACCGGATTTGGGGGTATTTAACATCAGAATTTGTACCTCTCCCCCACTTTGGTTTAGCCAGTCACAAATATAAGTAAACCAACTTTAAGGAGCTGCATTTGAGTGGGAAATTTTCTTGGTCAAGCAAGCTCAGAATTTGCTTTGCCCATTCAGATGATTCAAGCGGGAGTTATTTGGGTAAACTGCTCGCAACCCTGCTTCTGTCAAGCTCCTTGGGGAGGAACCAAGCGCAGTGGTTTTGGGCGTGAACTTGGTGAATGGTGAGTCTTGTAAAAATCTCTGTGTTCGTTTGCATGCAGTCCGTCTATTGCATTTTTCTCTATCATCCTTTTCCTTTCTCTGTGCAGGGGGCTGGATAACTACTTGAGCGTCAAGCAGGTCACCGAATACATATCAGATGACCCGTGGGGCTGGTATCCGTCTCCATCCAAGCTGTAGACACAACGAGGACCTGCCCGGGCGTGATCAATCTCACCAACCATCTGCATCGTTACGAGTGGTCGTGGAACTTTTAAGTAAACTATGCGAGTTGCATTTTAGTCGCTACTATATGCCAGCGAAGGCAAACTGCACTTGAGTTCCGAAACCTACATGCTGTGCTACGCGTTCCTTTTCTGGAATGGCTTCGTTTGGGAGTGCCAGCCGAAGGATATATGGTTGATCATGCTCCATTAATGGATTCGACGAAGAACATGGTTCGATTTGAGTAGATATATTTATTCCTCCATGAATCGAAACTTACATCTAATTGAGATACAAATATTGTCACAACGGTTATATGTATTTTATTGTCAATAAATTTAATTAAAACATCAAAAAAATTAAGTAAATTATTTAAACAAAATTTTAAGGTTTCCGTTTTAGAATAAACCTCTCATCCATCCAGTAGTCCTTGAGAGAGAAAGTTAGTCTTGTTCAGCATTAACTACGCTAAACAATGGCACAGAAAATTAGGCTTCGGAATGGATGTGCCCCGTCAACTACGCTCAACGATGACACAGAAAGCTAGGCTTCGGCAGGGATATATGTATATATATGTATATATATACATATGTACATATATATACCCCGTCAAAGACGCTAAACAATGACACAGGTATTGGACCAGAAGAAGTGATCGGGTTGGGACCACAACCAATGAACACACGCTGTCACCTGCCATTCTCAACCGCCCATGGAACTAATGCTTCAAACTTATCATCTTATCTTGGCGCAAGGAGAATGTCCATCCTCCTCTCCTCTCATCCATAAAACAAAAAAGGAGAATTGCTTCCATCCACACAAATATATATCCTACTTTATGGAGCTTTGTCTCAATGCCCGAAGCTGTGAGTCAGTTGACCCACAGAGCTGTCGTGTGTCTTTTCTCGCCTTGTCGTGTGATGATGGATATGGACCAGACGTCGACAGAACATCAATTATAATCATCTCTTTTCTGCTCTAAGTACATATTTTGGGGTTTATGATTGGATTAAAAGAGAGGGACGCGTTCTTGCCTAGCGTGCTGCAAGTCATGCCCGTGATTGGCCTCATTCTGAATCTAAATAAGAAACCATTCCCTCCCACATAAAAGGACTAACTAATTTAAATCCTGTCATATATGGCAATTGTCGTATATGTTCATCTCTCTCTCTCTCTCTCTCTCTCTCTCTCTCTCTCTCTCTCTCTCTCTCTTTTCTTTTCTATTACAATCTCGTACCGTAAGAGCATTCAAGACAGCAGTCGACCACGTAAGATAAGCATCAAATTTCAATGAAAGAAAATGGTTTTTTTAAGGTAAGAAGAATTCATGGATCATCTTTATTAATTGCTAATCATCGCTCAGTAAAAAAGTGTCCTTTTGTCCTTGCACGAGGAAGATCTTATCCCACTTGCTCTCGACCCACAAATAGAGGGACCCAAAATCTTAGTCGACGACAGAACTTCACGTGCTCTTCCAGCTCACGAATGCGTCTTCTTCCTACGAGGTCGGTATCTCCATGCACGTGAAGCCACCCTCGTCTCCTCCCTCCATATGCCATTCTCAATCCTTGTGTCTATATAATGCCCAACAGACCATACTGAAGAAACACCAGAGAAAGAAGCGGAAGAGAGAGAGAGAGAGAGAAGGATACAGCAACAATGCTCCCCGTCTTCCTCTTCCTTCTCCTCATCCTCCTGTCCGCCGCCGACGCCTCCGTCCAGGACTTCTGCGTCGGCGACATTTCCGCCTCTGACACCCCCGCAGGCTATCCTTGCAAGGACGTCTCTCATGTCACCACCACCGACTTCGTCTTCAAGGGTCTCGGTAAGGCGGGTAACACCTCCAACATCATCAAGGCCGCCGTGACCCCTGCGTTCGTTGGCCAGTTCCCTGGCGTCAACGGACTCGGCATCTCCGCCGCTCGGCTCGACCTTGCCCCTGGAGGGGTGGTCCCCCTCCACACCCACCCAGGTGCCTCTGAGCTGCTCGTCGTCACCCAAGGCATCATCCTCGCCGGCTTCATCTCCTCCGCGAACGGTGTCTACTACACTACGCTCAAGAAGGGGGACACCATGGTCTTCCCACAAGGCCTGCTTCACTTCCAGGTAAACGCCGGGGGAGTCACCGCAGTGGCCATCGTGGCCTTCAGCAGCCCTAACCCTGGACTTCAGATAACGGCGTTCGCGCTCTTCGCCAACAGCTTGCCATCTGCGCTGGTAGAGAAGGTCACCTTCCTCGACGACGCACAGGTGAAGAAGCTAAAAAAGGTGCTCGGAGGATCCGGTTAAGTTATTTGAGGGTTTCCACTGTTGTGATGTGTTACCGATTCCACTGTCTTCTTGTATCGAGTCAATGTTGTTCAAAAACTTTGGTTTTACCTATCATCACCCCATGACATGAGTGAATATTTATTTTGGTGGTGAAAGGTATTATCACCTGCTAAAAATTGTAATGGTTTATCGTTATGTTTTGAATTCATTTATCTTTCTTTTTAAAAAAATAACACATATTATCATAAATACTAAATTATTCTGCTCAAAATTTTAATGGTTTATCGTAATGTTTTGAATTCGAATCTTGTCTTCATCATTTATCTTTTTTTTTAAAAGACATATTATCATAAATACTAAATTATTTTGCTAAAAATTGTAATGGTTTATCGTAATGTTTTGAATTTGAATCCTGACTTCATCATTTATCTTTTAAAAAAAAGATATATTATCATAAATACTAAATTATTATGCTAAAAATTCTAATGGTTTATCGTAATGTTTTGAATTCGAATCCCGACTTCATCATTTCTCTTTTAAAAAAAAGATATATTATCATAAATACTAAATTATTCTACTAAAAATTCTAATGGTTTATGGTAATGTTTTGAATTCGAATCCTGTCTTCATCATTTATCTTTTTTTTAAAAAAAGACATATTATCATAAATACTAAATTATTTTGCTAAAAGTTTTAATGGTTTATTATAATGTTTTGAATTCGAATCTCATCTTCAACATTTATCTTTAAAAAAAGACATATTATCATAAATACTAAATTATTTTGCTAAAAATTTTAATGGTTTATCGTAATGTTTTGAATTCGAATCCAGTCTTCATCATTTATATTTTAAAAAAAATAAGACATATTATCATAAATACTAAATTATTTTGCTAAAAATTTTAATGGTTTATCGTAATGTTTTGAATTCGAATCCAGTCTTCATCATTTATATTTAAAAAAAAAAATAAGACATATTATCATAAATACTAAATTATTCTGCTAAAAATTGTAATGGTTTATCATAATGTTTTGAATTCGAATCCCATCTTCATCATTTATCTTTTTTAAAAAATAAGACATATTATCATAAATACTAAATTATTCTTATTGAAACATGAACACCAAGAACAGCTTGGTTGCAAAGCGAAGACTGTGTCATATGACAAAGTTAAGATAGAAAGGAGAGAAAAAGGTTTGCATTATCTTGTATCATTATTTTGTACTCTTTTGTTCTTTATTTATTATATTATTTCTTATTTTTTTCTGTTTAGTTAAATTATGTTTTAAATCATATTTTTCATCTCTAAGTTTGTTTTTTTTATCATCTAAAATAAAACAAAACATGTTTTAGTTTTATGTTATTTTATGTTAGAAAGAAAGCAAAGAATATTATAGCATATATCCATGTGTGGCTTTGAAGGAGCTTTTCTTCTTTTTTTTCCTTTGACACATTATGGTACAACAAGTAATTTAAAAGATAGCAAGTCATATGTAAAATAAAAAAAAGATCCTTGTAAAATTTTGCCTTGATGTTCTTAGTTACAAGAACAAGCAGGGAATAGTGGAAATATAGACCCCCAAAAATATAGAAATAATAAGATCAGATTTTTTATGAGAGGATTTTACGATAAACTATCAAAAATCTTTATCAGCCAAGCTAGCTAGTATTCGATTCGATGTGAATATTCGAGTAGGACTAACATCCTTTTTCAAATTTGAAAAGTTTGGATACACATATTACATTCTTTTAATTATATAAATTATTATTTATATATATTTTTTTTTCAGAAAGATGATATCGACTAGTTTAGCTTAGCTGGTAAAAACTTTGTTAATTGTTTTAGAATGATGGAAGGCATTTTTCTCTGCCATTAGCTTCGTCTTTAGTAGATCACACCAACCTTATAAACATGTCTTGTCCATCAAGTTGCATCAATAGGATAAAAACATCTAAATCTCGAAGAACTATATTTTATTTATGTCTTCCAATGTTGGATGAACAAGAGACTGTCTTCTTCTAAAGCATCAAATAACCTATAGCTAATAGTATCTATCCTTGGTTAATTTTACTAATTGCATTTCCCAATCGTAGGGTTTTTTATTTGATGATTAAAACATAAATCTAAGAAAAACATTGATATGCAACTGAGGCTATCAAATTTGGTTGGGCCAAACTGGGAATGTCAAACTTGTGCATGAGAGAACCTTTTAAGATGGCAATTTGTTTGGATTCATCATTGGAAGGGGAAGACCAGACCAAAGTCAAAGTGGGCTTGCAAGGCTTTGGGCGTACGTCTTGTAGGAAACGTACGGTCGATGATAGAGTCATTCCATCTACCGACGCAAGTCTCGGTTTCGCCAACTCGGCAGGGCTACATTTGTCGGACGGACGGACGAACGGAGGACTCGTCAGATACGCCACCCTAACCAAATCACAAGGAACAAAGACGATGGATATTCACTAGATTCTGCGAACAAGAGGAATAAAGTGGAGGAGGTGAAATAAGAAAATACGATCCATAAATGCGATGATCGATCATATCTATGAACGAAAATATGAATCTGCATCCCGAAAACAACCCATCTGTGTCGCAAACCCAACCTGCGCAGGTTACAGCTGTGAGATGGCTACCTGCTATGGAGAAGTTTAGGGAGGAGGTCTCGGCCGCCCGTCCTGGCATTGTGGGATACAGCTGAGCAAGATCCATTTTGGTACGTGAAATCCCGGCTGGCAGAGGAACAAGTGCTGCGTTCTGTGGCGACAACCAGATGCGGGCACGTCAGCTGGGAACGGAGCCGCGCTCGGGACGAGACGAGTTGTTTGGCGTCGCGTAATTATAGCACGCAGCAGGTCGTGGGGGAAGGAGAGGCCGAGTTGGCGGGACGTCAGCTCGTCGCCAGACTGTCAATCTCTCATCTCTTTCTCTCCTCAAAAACAATACTTGGATGTTCCAGAGAGGGAGGAGGAGGTGAGAAGAGGAGGAGGAGGAGGAGCAGCAGCAGCAGCAGCAGCAACCTAATTTCTCAAAGATGAGTCTTTTCGGCCTCGGAAACAGGTGCGTCGATCCTCCCTCATCCTTTCTTTTCTCTTCCCTTCCCTTCCCTTCCCATTTGTTGTTCTCCGTGTTCATACGTTCATAGTCTTTCTCACGGGAATGAATCTCTGCTCGTTCTTGGAGGATTTGCTTACAATGGATTGTCCAAGTTGGTAATTTTTTTTTATTGTGTACAAGGCTGATATGGTTTTTGTTCCTTTCGATTACTTCTGTTGTGGTTATTATGTATGTATAATTGGAGATTATTTGAGCAGGAATCAGAAGACATTTCGGCCTAAAAAGAATGCTCCATCTGGAAATAAGGTAATAAAATCTTCCTGTTTTGATGATTAACATTTTGATCGCAGCGTGCCACCCACATCAAAGGATTGATGTTATTAGGTGCCCTGTCTCATCTTTAACAAAGGAAATCATTGATGTTAATACTTAATATGTAGAATTGTTTTCTCAGGGGCTGAACTGCCCCTCATTTACTTGATAGGTGCGACTAATAGCACAACCCGGAAATCTACAGAATGTTCACAGATCTTTTGATTCATTTCTTGTGCTTCATATCAAATCCCCTTCTCGGATGATCCTCGGCTGTCTCAATTTGTACAGGATGATACCATTTAGTGTATACATGTTCTAACGTATATGTATCTTCCTAGTGCTTGTGGTGTAAGTTCAGACTAAAGTCAATTTGATGATTCAGGGATTATCCAAAGCAACAAAGAGTACTTGCTGGTCGGTGTATCTTTCTTAGTTGTGTTTTTATCAACCTCCTATTTTTTTTTTCTCATGTAATTTATTTGAAATTTATGAAACTGAAACTCTACTCTGAACTAAAATGTTTTTATCCTCTTCATAATCTTGATGGTCCGTTTCAGCTTGTTAATAATTTTATTAATTTACCGACCTAATATTTTCGGTGTCAAAAAAAAAAGTAAGATGTATACGCCAAGAAACTCTTTGGACATAATTTATATCTTCTAATCAAGTGCTCAGACATGGAATTGCTCCGTAATGTCCTATTAGAGTTTTAAGTCTGTTGCCTTCTTCTTTGTGATTTCTTGAAGTGGTTCTGTGTTTTCTTTGTTGTTTTCTTCACCGAAATATCCCATTGCAGTCGATTTGTTTCTAGTTATCGTACTGATGACTCTAAACAATATCCACATCTTAAATATCTCCTCCTAAGACAAAAAACAACTCCTTAGATGACGTCTAGTGGTTCTCTGCTATCAGCGCTACCTAAGAATTTACAGACCTAATGTTTTAGGTGTCTTTATCCTCTTTATAATCTTGATGGTCCATTTCAGCTTGTTAATAATTTTATTGATTTACAGACCTAATGTTTTAGGTGTCAAAAAAAGAGTAAGATGTATAGGCCAAGAAACTCTTTTGACATAATTTATATCTTCTAATCTACTTATTAGATATTGAATTGCTCCGTAATGTCCTACTAGAGTTTTAAGTCTTTACCGTTGCCTTCTTCTTTGTGATTTCTTGAAATGGTTCTGTGTTTTCTTTGTTGCTTTCTTCACTGAAATATCTCGTTGCGGTCGATTTGTTTGATGGCTAGTTATTGTACTGATGACTCTAAACAATATTCACATCTTAAATATCTCCTCCTAAGACGAAGAACAATTCCTTAGATGATGTCCAGTGGTTCTCTGCTGCCAGCGCTACCTAAGAATTGGCACATCTATTTGTTGTAGAGTTTGTCTCACTTTGGTGAGAACGGAAAATCTTGCTTGCAAAGCTGAAAAGGTTTTTTGTTGTACTTAATTAATATCATGTACTGAAAAAAAGAAAACCTTCAATGGTTGACTCATTTTTATATATTTTTTCATATATTTGTTTGTTGATGATCTAAACTCTTATATGACTGAATGATAAGCACATAATTATTCTTTGGCATCGGTGCTTATAGAAAATTTCCAATTTCTTCTGAGTTTCTTCTGATGTTTCCAAATAGGGTGCACAGCTCAAAAGACACATTGATGCTACTCTGGGGAGTGGGAACCTAAGGGAGGCTGTTCGGTTGCCACCTGGAGAAGACATCAATGAATGGCTTGCTGTCAATAGTAAGTTCTGACTCTAAATGCTGTCGGCCAGTGCATACTGCTACTATACCTTTGGATGTTCCAAACCAATTATCTCTTTGCTGCTCTTCGAGATTCATAACTCTGATAGCCTGAAATCGTTTTTCTTTCAGCTGTTGACTTCTTCAATCAAGTAAATATATTGTACGGCACTCTCGCTGAATTTTGTACTCCAACCAGCTGCCCAACAATGTCAGCAGGACCAAAGTATTCTTCTTCTTCTGTCAATAAATCTTGATCAACTCTCTTTCTCATCCTATGTTTGTTATTCGCATTCGTCTTTGGATGTGCAAACAAAAATATAAGTTGATATCGTCAAATGTTCTACGGTTCAATCTGCTGATCGTATATTCTTGGCAGGTTTGAGTACAGGTGGGCTGATGGAGTTCAAATCAGAAAGCCAATTGAGGTTTCTGCACCAAAATATGTTGATTATTTGATGGACTGGATCGAAGCACAGCTAGATAATGAATCCATATTTCCCCAAAGGCTTGGTAGCGTATATGCTCTTCGGATGTAAATTGCTTTTCTTTTCACTTTTTTTCACTTCTAACCAACAATGGCTGCACTTCAGGAGTACCATTTCCTCCCAACTTCTGTGAAGTTGTAAAAACAATTTTTAAGCGTCTCTTTCGGGTATATGCTCATATATATCATTCACATTTCCAAAGAATTGTGTGTCTCAAGGAAGAAGCTCATCTCAACACCTGCTTCAAGCACTTCACCTTATTCACATGTGTAAGTTCCTTGTCTTGATCATATTGAAAATTAGTCCTAGAAGTACTTGTGAAAAAATCTAAATATGAGGATCGATTGTCCTGAATATATCTTTTTCTGATCTTATTTTGTGTTTGGTACTTTTTATTCACAGAAACCATAAAAAAAAAATTCGGTCATTAGTTCCTGTGATAGATATGAATTTGTCTTCTTTTTTTTTCCCCTCAATTTGTAACATTCAATTCAATACAAGCATGCATTCATGTATTACTGATGACAACGTTTCCATCATCTATCCGCTCCTCTTATCATTTATCGAGGAATACTACTACAACCATATTGTAGCCTAATTAGCCATCATTTGTTCTAGGATTCATTTTCGGCATCTAGTTTCATTATAATCTCCATAATATGTTCTACTGCATTTTATTGTTTTTACTTTTGAGATCTACAGTAATATGCCTATCTGAATTTTGCATCTGCAGTTTACCCATGTTACATCTTAATGACATCAATGTTATCTTCATCTGCAGTTTACCCATGTTACATCTAGTATCAATTGCCTACATTCTCATTCCCTAGTATCTGCATTCTCGATTTAGTTATTAAGCTACTCTAATGCCACTACTAACTGTTTTCAGAATGTTTCCTTATCTGAATCCTTGATTTACTAATGTTAAAAAAAAAAAAAGGGGTCTCTTTCTATTGAGAATCTGAATGAATGAAGATAGAGAATTGTGTATCAGATTGATAGTAGTAAGAATATGAAAACACTAATTATGTGTTACAGTGTAATAAAACAGTACAAATGCATTAACTTTTGGTTCAACCTATGAACCTTTAGAGGTTATGCCACATAATTATGGTTTAGTCAGACAACTTAACCGCTGACTTTGGCCTCACGTATCTGCTTCTAATCACAATGACTAAAATTACTCGAAGTTACGGTGTTGTACTATGGCCGACTTGTAAGAAGTGTTGATGTATAAATTAAGTCGATACCATAACAACTAAATCTTAATTGCTGGAACAGAAGGTTCTTCTAAAAGTTGATCAACCACAGAAACAATACTTGATTGCAGTATGCACACAAATATCCATGAGTTGAGAATTGCAAATGCTCCAGCGAGATATGGTAATGCTCTAATTTCTTGCATTTATTTGTCTTTATATGCAGGAATTTCACCTGGTTGATGAGGGAGAGCTCGCCCCTTTGCGAGATCTAATTGAATCCATTATCCAAGCACATTGAGAATATAAATAACCTGAAGTCATATCTTCTTCTCTCTTCTTCCTCGGATAGTAATTCTTCATGTGGATGATTTTGTGGGGGGATAAAAAAATTTTCTCCTCTTCTCTTCTTCCTGGAATAGTGATTTTTTTTTCATGTCAATGATCTTGTGGACAAAAAGAAGAAAAATTTCTCGGTAGTCTTCAAATGTTGTCTTCTACCAAATGCAATTCACTTCCAGAAAGAGTGCATGTGAACTTTCTCATGTTGTTTGATGCGAGAGTAATGCCATCATTGTGGTGCACAGAGCAAAATCATTAGTTTTAAGAGACTATGAAATTAATATAACCCAATGCTAAAGCAATTTAACTTAGATATGGTGGATTGTGAACTTTTTATAAATATTTTTAGGTTAAATGTTTCACTACTTGTAAATTTGAACGGGTTGTTTGATGATATTTCTGTCCATTTTGACACATTTTAATTGCTATAATTATTGTGTCATTTAATATTTTTGATATTTTGAAGTTATTTTGTTACTTGATATATCACATTATGTTTATCAATAGCTAACAATTTATTAATATATTTTATGCTTTATTGTTTAGTATTTAAAATATGCTAATAATATTTATTTGATGAATCATACATTTTTTTTATTTTATTATTTTATTATCTTATTATTTTAAATTTTAAATTGTTTATTTACTAACCAACATATAAAATATAACATTACTTTGAACCGGTTTAAAATCACAGGTTAGGCAAGGTCTATTGAATAAAAAAAATAAATGAAAATAAGAAAAAGAAAACTTTGTTATTATATATTAAACAGAGTGAACTGAGGAATAATAAATACCATGCAGGTGAAAAATAAATAGGGATTTTTCAGGGGAATCACCCATTTCTTTTCCTTCCTGAAAAGGTTCCTTAATTAAAGAAATATAGGAAACAAAACGAGTATCTTGTGGATGGAGAGAATAAATGTACCATAACTGAATGAAAAGGAGCATTGGCATGTCTCTTCAGTGAGCACAACCTGTGAATAACAACAGCTATTGTAAGTTGTAGGAGCCATAAATCAAAGTTTTTGCTACACAAATTAAATTTTAGATGAAAGGAAGAGGAAAACCAAACTATTTGAACAAATTTCAAAAGTGGAAATTTAATTTTATTATTATTGTTTTTTTTATATGTAAGCATGTGCCGGTTTGCCTTTCGCTTATGTAACAAACTAAAAAGAATAATAACAATAATGGCAAGAATATTTTGTGGCCCATCAGCGTAAATACTCGCTCCTAATGCTTCATTACCTTCATTATACCTTCTAATTACAACTTTTCTTTAATTCCTCCTTTTATTCAGGGTTGTAACTTCGATATAGAAATTCATTTGACGATGCATTGCTGTTCTGCCGTCAACAGAATGAGCTTGGCTTTCTTCGGAAACTAAGAGCTCAGCAACTGCAACTGCTTTAAGATGATTCCCCTAAGCTTGATCTGATCTTAGGAAGCAGGCTCTCCTCAGCCTTATAGATGTGCCTGGAATCCCAGTTCTTGTTCACCCCTCTGGTGCTTTTCGCATATGCAGCCTGGTTGAGGGTTAGCGTAGAAGCACTCTTCCAACTTTGGAATTTCCCCAGGCTCCCTCATATATGGACCTCCAGTTCGGTCCTCATGTAGTTTTTTCACCTTTGAACTGAATTTTTTCCAAGAAATATTCCCTTCATCAAACTCGTCCACAAGTTGTATAAAGTTCAACCTGTGATATATATACCGATTTTAAATAGGCAACCTATATATCAGAAAAACTGACAGGATGATAAAAAAAGATGAGAGAAAGAGCAGATATGTGATCATAAAGATAAATGATACCTATGATTATGTTCAACAAGTGCAATGAAAAGAAATTAAAAATCTAATGGTATCATGATCATTTCAAAAAGGCATTAAAATATAATGGTGTCTTGATCATATCAAAAAACAGGATAATAGGATACTGAGAATGAACAGAGTGAAATTATAAATGTGAAAGACCAGCATGTGGCAAATTCCTTGTACATGCAGAACATGAAACAACTCTACTGTTTGAGAAAGAGAACTTTGTAACATTAATGTAAGGTAAACCATAAAATGTAGATGACATCCTGCCATACAAACATCATGAAAAATAATCTAAAGAAATCCATTGTTTATGTTATATGCAGATCTTCGTAATTCAGGAATTGCATAAACACAAAATTTTTAAATTTTGGTTCAAAACCTGCACTCCTCCAAAAAGCACACTGATCAAATTACCGCCAACTCTGTTGCTCATCCAATTTGCTAGTAAGTTGGTTGCAATAGAATATCTAAAATGTAAATTGAGGATGATGTATCTATTACCTGTCTGGGCTGATGGTTTTTCTGAAGTTCTCAAAACGCCTATGACCCTGAACAGCCTTAGCCATGTTTCCATCATAGGTGTAAAGGAAAACATCACTCTCAAGAGCAACAACATAGTCCAATCCAGCGAGCATGTTTTGGTGATTCCTTAATGGCCTAAGTTCTTCTTCTGACGATAATGTTGCATGGGAGAAAATATTTGGGAAGTCATCTATCAAATACTGCATACTGCCTTTTCCATAAGCTTCACCAGCAACCAAATATATTCTTGTGTTTGATGGGAATCCTAATGCTTTAAGGAATAGGGCAGTCTCCCTTGGTGTCAAAGGGCAGCCACCCAGCTTCCGTTTCTCAGTTCCATTGATCTCCTTCTCTTTCCAATGGCTTACTCCATAACGCATTTGTCGAAGTTCATCCCCTTCTTGAAGAGTCAAATTGTGACTGCAACCAGTAAATGCCAACATGTCCTTTTCATATCTGCCAAAGATTAAAGAGACTCGCATCAACATTCAAGGAAACAACTAGGCTCACATTCATGTAGAGGATTTACAAAATTCTCCATTCACATCTATTTTGACTTTCACAGATGCTACAATACAGACAGTTCACATCAGCAGATGATGTCCCCTGAATAACATTTTACAGGAAGAAAGCTCAATGCATAGACAGAGCAGCTAAATAATCTGCAGAATAATTAGGTAGCCAAACTGGATTCCTTTTACTCGATCTAGAACGTAGTCGCAAGAATCTCAAATGTTCCAATTAAGTACACTAGAGAGCTACTTATATCTCCAAATTACTTAGTCCTTGGAAGTAGAACACAACTGTTGACCAGAAGAACTTGTAATACAATATTAGCGAATCAAAAACTGTGAAGGATGAATGTAAGATTACATATGAATGAGCTTATCGCAAGAAGCAAAAAAGGATAGCACCAATTACAGTGAAATTCTGACAAAGTCCATAATACACAAGGATGAGAAATGATAAGCACAAAAAGCCTCTTAGGTTGGTTACACAGGTCAAGGACAAAGCACAGACAGAAGTATATATAGATTGTGTAAAATGACTGAGAAGATTGTGTTGACCTTGTGTAACTTCAACAACTGCATGAGGGTGCATAAAGCTGCATTCAGATTGATGAGCAATATACTTAAAGTATACTGCAATTTGAAAGCATTACTACTTACTCATTTTTGGTAGTCTATTTCATTTCACCAACCTGTTGAATAATCCAGAACACTCATCAACTTGGCATCTCACCTACCATACAAAATACAGTTCCTCTGCCCATAACACTTTAAAAAATACCATAAAAAACTCCTGATATTTCATGTTTATGATATGATGAAAATATTAACCGGATAAACACCTATGTGGCACTGGAATTGGGCCACTAAAGCAGAGTTCAAAGAAGAGTAATTAGAATCTTTTTATATAGTGCCCACATAGTTCATGTTCACACCATACGTGTTTTATGTTGAGACCACATCGATATTACATAGACAGTAGGCATTTGGAACATGTGTAGCTCATGTTTAGAAACAGGAGAAATACATGGACTACAGTTAGCACAAAACCAGCAAAAACTTGATGCTAAATCATTAGTGATTCCAAGCTTACATTTTGCTTTTGCAGTCTTCCCATGACATTATGCTATGTAAGAAATGGCAGTTTTTCTCTTTGAGAAGGAACTTAGGTGAGTAACAGCAGCTCTTCTCCTCCACAGAAGGATCATAGGTGTGTTAGTGTTGAATGTCGAACGATGAACATATAAAATTAAAGTAGGCTAAACCATAAGCGAATGTTTCATGAATAAAAACTGAGAAATTTTTGCACTCATGATTTCTCACAACCAAGGTTTGCAATTCTACCGGGGCACCAGTTTGGTACAAGCAGTATTTACCGGTGTAACAGCCTACAGGCACGCGGACCAGAGTAAACCGGATGATACATCTAGTCAGGACTTATCCCCCAATTTAGGGCCTCCACCAGCCAATAACATTTATTTTACATACATACTGGCATAACGACACACGGTAAATTGGTACATCAGGTCATATTAAAAACTTTGCTCACAATCAGATTAGAATATGATTAAGCCTTTTATTTTATATACACTTTCAATTGCTAGAAAAATATTCCCACCAAAACATAGAAGAATGATAGTGTTTCCACATGTATGGTTTCTTAAATATGATCAATATACTAATGTACATAACCAACAGCACCTAATCTAATTAAATAGCATTTAATATCATAATAGTTTGATTTTCTTTATGTGGACTATCGTTTAAAGAGCATACATTTAGAATCTTCCAAATTAACTCAGAAATTCATTGAAAATAGGAAAAAAAAGAAGTTTTAACAAATAAGAAGATATTTAATAACTATTCTGGCATCAAGTAAGCATATGATACAGTTCGGTTCAATATACAAATTTTGCATGGGAATGGATATGACTAAAAAAGAAAAAGAAGATAAAAGCCCACTGGTCATTAGAAGCAGTCACTGAAGACTAGAAAATTAAACTGAATCAGAATTTCAAAAAGCAATGTATATACAGAAGAACAAGGATTAAGAAAGAGTGAAGAAGATCAGTGCAAAATGTGGAAGTATACTCCCATATGGATCCTTTGTTCTTGCATCATGGAATTAGGAAGATTTGTTAAGGTTGTCAAGAAATGGAGAGAAACTTTCATGTATATTGCAAGAAAGAGAACTGAAACTTCTGCTTACCCAAAATTGCTAAATTCATGTCATTAGAAATGGTAAAGAACTTGCCTTAAATGGAGAGCAAGATATGGACTTCCACCTTTGCGCATTCTCGAAATTAAGGTGGCTCCAAGTTCCTCAATTGTGGATGAATATTTGAGTGCTCTGTAGTTGACACGACATCTCAATTTTTGGATAGAGCTTGGAAGTCCATTATTTGCAAGTCGAGAATCTGTATGAGTGAAATATATAACTTTGTGTCGTTTCAGAAGTGGGAGAATCTCTGATTTATAGTAATTGACCTGCAGAAATATAAGTAAAATAATCCAGTTATGTTTTCCACGTGATGAAATATGAATGATTTTTCTTGCTCAAGAACCAATACAACCTTGGACCAAGATATTGGAGTTTTCATAAACGGTTCAATCTTTTTTGCATAGGAAGCTGATAATGTTTCAACTATATGCACTTCATCCTTGAGGGTCTCAATGAAATGCTTCCAATCAAAAAGATCCTTGAAACCACTAGAAATTTAAGAAGCAAATTATGAGATTTAATGTACAGTGAAAACACTGAAAGCAATTGCTAAAATATTTACCAGCAGCATCAACCAGTAATAATAACAATGAAATACCTATCATCTGCCCAGTAGGAGTTATGGTCAAGCGAAGGAAGAACAAGTGCCGCCTTCACAATCTTTGCAACAGCAACCATATCACAGATCTGCATTCTAGAAAACAAACACATAAGTTTGGCTGCATGGCCTTTCACAAGTTCAATTGAACTGGTAGAGATGTAATCAGACCCCAAATCTCATCTGATTCAAACCTCCATTTGCATTTATTAGAATGTAGCCATTAATTTTCGCATCCATCTCTGCGAAGCAATTACAACTTTTAATAACTCATTGATGAGAAAATAAAATCACAGAAAAATGTAAGTGAACAAAACAGACATTCATCAATATATTAGGCCAAGATATAAATAAAAAAAATTAAGCTTACTCTTTTTTTTTGTATGGTCAATACACTGGCTGAAGTTTTCACTGTTTGGCTTGGCCCATATACCTGAGTACTGTGTACAAGGAAACAATTTACGGTTAACTAACTTATAGCCTATTAGGCAAAGTACAGAAGATGAACTGCTGTGAAATGTAACTTGCCACTGCACTATTTTCACTGGAACCGCTGCTTGATGTGATAGTCATCAGTGTTCGCTCACTATCACTTGCATCCCTATACCTGTGGGTATTAGTTATCTGAACTTCTGAACTAGCAGATTGAGTACCAGAGAGATCCTAGTAATCATAAGACTTTATTATAAGTACCATATATTTGTTTACTCTCAGCATATCATTTCAGTAACTTCTCATTGCAACTTTAAGTACAGAGAGAATCAATGATATATAAAAATTGAAGTAGCAAGAACAACAATCCACATGCATGGATTAACAGAGGTCACAAAAACTACAATAATTATGACAACTGACAAGATCACAATTATGCTATCAGATGGTAAGCTCTTCATGGTTCAAAACATGATCTGGGGAATTTGACATACATTACAATATCAATAATTTAAACAGGGACTTTCAGAGTGAAAGAAATGAGATGCATTGGCTCTCATGGATTTCCAAGTTGTTAAAATTCCAATCATGGTTCTCGTAATTGGTTCAAACATTTCAAATTATCGGTCAAAGTTGAAGCATTGGCCAGTTTGGGATGTGGTTATGTCAACTAGTAGAAGTTCAAGTTTCTCCTGACCTGCTTCAAAAATACAAAGACAAAAGAGTAAGTACTCTGATTCAAGCAGATTAGCGCAATGCTGCTATTTATAGGCATTAGGATTTTAAACACCAGTGAGTTCATTGAGAATTGTGACTGAACAAGCTGAACTAATTATGCCATTTGTTCTATTATTACCTTTTGATGTTAGGAACTGTTCCTAGAATTTCAGTTTTCATAGCTTTTCTGAACTTTTCTTCTGAGGCTTTCCAAAAATCAAACAAAAACCAAGACCCAATGAAAGAAGTCCTTTAGATCAAGAGCATCAATGAGTTTCTAACCACAAGTAATTAATTAAAAATCCTTGGATAATGATAGATCTTGTATTCTAGTATAGATATTGTGGTGTTTTATAGGTTAAAAGTGGTGTTTGGCATATGTGCATTTGTGACATGTACCATGGTCACCTTTTTGGTAAGATATTGGAGGCAAACTAAGTGACCTTCAGTTGGCCTTGACTATCTCACTTTATAGTCTGAGAAAGGGAAGATACTGTATAGCTGCTTACAACTAAGAGTCTGGGACATGACTCTAGTGAGCTTGAGTAATAATAGGAGGAAACCCTTTGGGTACACACGACAATCGGACTCAAATTATCGGTCAAAGTTGAAGCATTGGCCAGTTTGGGATGTGGTTATGTCAACTAGTAGAAGTTCAAGTTTCTCCTGACCTGCTTCAAAATACAAAGACAAAAGAGTAAGTACTCTGATTCAAGCAGATTAGCGCAATGCTGCTATTTATAGGCATTAGGATTTTAAACACCAGTGAGTTCATTGAGAATTGTGACTGAACAAGCTGAACTAATTATGCCATTTGTTCTATTATTACCTTTTGATGTTAGGAACTGTTCCTAGAATTTCAGTTTTCATAGCTTTTCTGAACTTTTCTTCTGAGGCTTTCCAAAAATCAAACAAAAACCAAGACCCAATGAAAGAAGTCCTTTAGATCAAGAGCATCAATGAGTTTCTAACCACAAGTAATTAATTAAAAATCCTTGGATAATGATAGATCTTGTATTCTAGTATAGATATTGTGGTGTTTTATAGGTTAAAAGTGGTGTTTGGCATATGTGCATTTGTGACATGTACCATGGTCACCTTTTTGGTAAGATATTGGAGGCAAACTAAGTGACCTTCAGTTGGCCTTGACTATCTCACTTTATAGTCTGAGAAAGGGAAGATACTGTATAGCTGCTTACAACTAAGAGTCTGGGACATGACTCTAGTGAGCTTGAGTAATAATAGGAGGAAACCCTTTGGGTACACACGACAATCGGACCCAGCTGACGGTGTGTCTGCATGCTGGAGTTCACGGGCTATGTTTTTTATGATTTTTTTTCTGTTTTTTCTGTTTTATCTAAAGAAACCCTTTAGATATACCTCAATCGTTGTGTTTTTTACTCTATAACAACTATTTGAGATTAAGAAATTTGACAGGAACATTAATATTTTAAGTTTTATTTACTTCAAACATTCAAATTTGCAATCTAACTGGTGCTTTCACCTCATTAATTGGGTTAAATAACATTTTGCAGTTTTCAGTGGGAAGTTCTCCAAGTCTTTTTAACTACCTCTGCTTTTTAATTCCCGGTCATTGCTCTCTCTGGTGCTTTCTTTTTATATGGTCTGAGATGATAATATCTTGAGTCCATGCTGAGGTAGCAGAACCACCAGAGTGAAAGCAGGCATGCTTTATCTTGGAGGATGGTAGTCCTGAAAGCCCATGTTCAAAAGGTGGACTAAATTACTCTCAAGGAGTACACCAAGCACAACCCTAGAAACCTACTTCTTCAGGTTGATTGAATGTCTTGTCTCGGCCATTTACCTTGGACCGTCCTTGCATTAAGCATAGATTTTAACCAATTCCAACCTGATATATGAAAGAAGTGTACTGACTCAATGAAAGTAGTTGAGTCGGTGATCCAAGGATTAAAATCCAATACATCATATGTTGCATCATTTTCCAGACCTGTCAAATCAACTGAAGAATCAATAGCTACTGTCGCTGCAACAACCATTCTTTGTACACAGTAAGTTTCAATAGAACAAAAGCCAACCTATATTAAGTACATAATTTCCTAAACAGATAATAAATAGCAATGCTAGAATTACTCCTGATTTTATAGAAGGCTACACAAAAATAATCAACTTTTAAGCTAATATGATGGCAGACTATCAGAACAGCACATAAGAATCAGAATTTGCATCCAAGATCGTTTATAGAGGAAAAAGAAGAAAAAGAAATAAAGAAGCTTCATCAAATGCTTGGATACGGTTATCGAAGGATACATCCTTTAAGCTATATCGGCATTAACAAAGACATTAATGATTAGGTCACGAAGAGAAAAGATTTGCTGACAGAACCACAATAGTCTCGTTGAAATGGTAAAGAGTGGAAGATCACCTGATAATTCCTTTCTTTCTCAGCTGTTTGCAGCCAAAACCACCCGCCGGCGAAGATCTTCACGGCCCCAAGCACCATGCAAAGACTACAAAAAGCAAAGAACAAGAAATTCGCGACCTTCTTCCTGACGCGCAAGCCCGTCTCCGTTGCGCCCAGCTGCCTCTTTCCCAGAATGGGTACACCGAGCCGGAACCGCAGGTTCTGGTGGTGAACGGCGGCCCCACCGCCATGCAATTTCTCTCCCGCCGCCGCCGCGGCCGCCGCAACCGGAGACTCCGCTGCCTCCCCCAAGGGACTCCCGGGGTTTTCGGCGGACGCCGTCCTTGGGGAGTTGATCTGGAATTCGATCTCGCCGCTCCCGGTGGTGCGCTTGAAGGAATGAGTCCGCCGAGTCATGGATCCGGTGTAGCGGGGGCTGTTGACGACTTGGTGATGGTGGTTGTGGGAGGCGCCATCGCCGTGATTGTTGTTGCCGCCGTTGTGGTGGTGGTGGTGGTGGTGGAAGTGAGGTTGGTATCCCATGAGAGAAGAGACGAGGCGAGACAACACAAAAGCGATTTTCGAGAGATAGGATTGTCGATTGGGGTTCGGAAATAGGGTTTACAGTTATCTTTCTAGTTTAGAGGCTGGGGAAGAATCGGATCGCCATTAATGGGGCACGCGGTGCTCGTTTCCGGGCATGCACCGGCAACCTTTATGGAAAGTGTTGAGGGGCCGGTGGAGGTCGGAATCAGACACAATAGTCGGGAGAATAACGAGCGTTGCCACTCCATACTTTTTCGTGACGGAAATGCCCTCATCGGTTGGTTTCAATACCTTTAATGCTCTCACGCCAGTTTTAGAAGATAATGACCAGAATTTGATTTGCTGCACCATCTCATTCTATTACTGAATCATGAGGTTGCAGGTAATTAACATTGTCGGTAAATTCCAAATATTTTCACTAATCAATATTTCCTGGTAAATTTTCATGTCAAAGTCGGAAAAAAATAGTGACAACAATGTAATAAATGTTGTCACCAAAAATCTTAAGTGGGCAAATTTAGAGGGCCACAAGGGTTTCTTTTCCAGCACTACAATAATACTTATCTACTATAATTAATGAGCCATAAGAATCGGTAAAGTAATAGAACATTACACTGGCAAGGAAGGAAATGTCTCACGTGTGTCAGGATAAACATAAATTTATACTTTAATTTATTTTTTTTCTTAATAGATATAAGTCTCCTTGGAGATTAGTGGACAGTTGAATAAGAAATAAGCGGCGGTTATTGAAACTGAGTGGGTTGGTGGTTGGACCGATGGTCAATGGTCGAAGTGGTATGATAGTCAGTCAAAATCACATATCTCGTACAATATTTTTTTCTTATTTTATTTTTTTAAAAAATATTATATGTTATATTTATAATTGAGATTTTATTTATAATCTAAAAACATTTGACAAGTGAGATTGATACAACAATATCAAACCAATGCCATGTATTTTTTAGATTCATAGAACTAATGTTCTTAGAAAACAATAAATCATAATATAGAGAAAACAGAAGAAGAAAAATTCTTAAAAGCTAAGATTTGATTATTTTATAAATACCCTATGTATCACTAGATTTTGGTGAAAAAATATAAAAAATGAATGTTCACTATAGAGAAAGTGAATAAAAAAATGAGAATTTTTTTAAATTTACCAAAACTTGTCATATATTTACCTATCGAACCTTCGCTGGCTGTGCCTTCTGGTCGAGAGACTGCAATCAGCCTTCAGAACATAACCTTGCACTGCGAAGATATAACTGGAAAATTAATTTCAGTGTCGAGGAATTAAATATTTCAAAAGAGGCCTCTGTTTCACTACGCGACCACTGAGAATTCTTGGTCGATCCTAATCCGTCAAATCCTACCGAGTACATAAAGCCAACAACAGGTTTTCGTTGAAACAGCAATTAAGCTTTGAGACAAAGCATCACAACCTTGCACCGCGTAGCACATTTAAATGATTCGGAATGTGGCTTCTGCTTCATTTTGATGGCTTCTGAGAATTGCAGCGCTTGGACTTTTGGTCTCTAGTACAATTAATGACTTGGACCATTCACTGTAGGAGCCAATCTTAAGATGTTTAATTAGTTACAGGGAAAAAATTCCAAGAGAAATGGCAAACCTTAATTCCACATACCATGTTCGGAGACGGACATCAAAGGCTTGCCGCACAAAAGACAACCAAACTTGAAAGGTAGCATTTGAGAGAATTTGAGCATCTTGAAAATAATTATATGATTTTTGTCAACCATAACATGAAAAAATTTTGTACTGTTCAGTCTCAGGGATCAGAGTAAGAAATACTTGATCTCTTGCATATTTTTGAAACGCCTCTAACAAGTGAAGAAAAGGCAGCTATGCCCAAAGCAAGGTCAATACAAAGAACAGGAGGAGGACCAGGCCGAAACACAAACCTGCAATTGCTGCAAATGCCTGAAACGGATGGATGAAGAACAGTCGTAATTAGTCTGGGAAAACTAAAGAGTGAAACTTGAGGAACGTACGTCTAAGTTTGAATCTTCATCTCACCTGTCCCTTTGATTCGAACTTGAACTTGACTGTGAACCAGGATAGTCCTCGGTCAACAAAAGGAGCTAATGCAAGAGCCCTGCAAGCAAATAACACAAAGTTGGGTCCATGAATTAAAGAATCTAACTCCATATGCCATTGTTTTAGTAGATCTAGAAACATGGCAGACGACCAGGAAATCCAGATAATATTGTAATAAACTAGTATCAAAACAAATTAGATGCTCAATTATCCCTTGTTATAGTGAGTCAAGATGCATCCAAACCAAAGTTCTCAATATCGTACTGTACCGATATATCGATCAGCTATCGGTATGGTAGCTATACTACCGACATATGGTACACTAAATGTATCACCCATACTGATCCTCTATCGAACCGGTACATACCGCTCGTATCAAATGGTACGGTACGGTATTGCAAACCATTATCTAAACAGTATGTCTTTTTCTTATTGGGCATATAGATAGGGTCTAACAAGCAAGTTAACCTATCATATCCATCATTTATATTGGAAAGATATGATAGTTCTTCAGATACCTCAGGCAAGATCATCTTACCCTCCTGCACGTACAATCTTGGTGACTTGGCTCCCAGCCCAGATCGTCGCCAGCAGTTTCAGGAACCTGTATTCAGGATATAGTGCCAACAGTATTTGAGCGTGCTTACATCACAAGCAGAAGAACATAATTAATCACCTTTCAACTGCTGCAGCATAGCCCATTTTTCCAGGTGCCGGAGCAATATAAAACCTACCAAGTGAAGCAACTCCAGTAGGTCAGCTCCTCCAAAATCTTCTACAAATAGAAATCTCATAAAGAGAAGCAACTTCTTTGAAAAAAGGTACATCTGTTCAGTGGACACGGATCCTGTTCATTCTGGAGAAGCTATGCATACTGAGGTTATAGGATATAGAGGGTCACTACCCTTATATCAACCAATTAATAAAACTTCTTTCATGTTATCGAAAAAAGCAACTCATACAATTAGATTATTGTAGAAAATACTAATAATTTTTCCCATCTATAAGTGGGCTACTTCCTAGACAAATAAGTACGCACCAGCCAAAGTGGGTGTTGGTAGATTGAAAATTATGTACATTAATTCTATGACAAAAGCATCTAGATCCTTCTTATTAGACAAAATGACGAATAGTTGAAATATTTCTTAAGAGTACAGAAATGTAAGTGCACAATGAGCAGCCAACGATGACTTAAACTTATAGTCTGCTGCATCACAATTCCTTTATATGGGAGTTTTACATCATAATTACACACAATATACTTCAAAAAGTAGAGTTCACTGAAAATTCACTTCTGCAGCACATAGTCTATGGCAGGCAAAACTTCTTGCTGACAATATGGAAATACTTCAGTAGATGTATTCCAGGCTATGTTTGAGCTATCAATTTCCAGAATCTGATTGATATCTTTTCATAAGGATAAAAAAAAAAACTCACGCCTATACACTAAAGAAAGCCAACACTAATACAAGCCTTTCATTTGAGAAAAGCATCACTTGGAGAAGGGGGTATGGGAGCGACCACAGGTTCCACTCCAAGAAAACTGTGCTCTAAAATAAGCTTTAATTGAATTTTCATTACTTTTTTTTCTGAAATTTACTGTATGTTCCCCGGTAGGTTCTTTAGTTAAACACATGATATCTCCCTGATTGTCATCCTTAATTCTTGTAGAGTAGATTCTCAGGGATAAATTACAATCATTTTAAAGATAAAAAGCAGTGATGCAGAATGAACATGAAATTAATATATGGTCATGTCAAGGAAAAAAAAACATGATTTCTTTTTCAACAAAACACATATTTCAAGCACATTTTTAACTGTTTAAGGGTATCGAAGGGAAGCTATGGCAATTAAAAGGTACTTTCAACCCACCAAACCAGTAAAAATGTTGTGAGATAGTATACAGTATTAAGTAGCCCATAGGACAGTACTCCTGCAACTCCATAATTCTTTAACCTCTGCAGTAGCCTTCAAAACAAATACCATAGTCAAACAAAAACAGAAAACTTTTACATCAACAATTTGAAAGATGAAAGTCATATATTTTAAATACTTCGCAGAAGCAGAATTTTCCATCCAACAAAAGAACAGGTGATAAATTGTACTTTGTCAAAAAAAAAAAAAAAAAAACTAGCATAGAAATGCTGTGATTAAAACGATCTTAATTTTCTCTGAAGTTTCATACCAATAGAAAGAAAAGCAAAAATATCATCTTGGAGAAGGGGGTATGGGAGCGACCACAGGTTCCACTCCAAGAAAACTGTGCTCTAAAATAAGCTTTAATTGAATTTTCATTACTTTTTTTTCTGAAATTTACTGTATGTTCCCCGGTAGGTTCTTTAGTTAAACACATGATATCTCCCTGATTGTCATCCTTAATTCTTGTAGAGTAGATTCTCAGGGATAAATTACAATCATTTTAAAGATAAAAAGCAGTGATGCAGAATGAACATGAAATTAATATATGGTCATGTCAAGGAAAAAAAAATCTTTCACCGATCTTTCATAAACAAATCACATTGATAAACTATCATCTCATTAATTGTCTACCAATGTTCTACCAGCCTCCCACTTAACATTGTTCCTTTTCTTCTTGAAATTTCATTATCCTAACAGAATACTATCTCACATAATGTTGTCGAGAGGAACAACAAAATAAAATCTTCAAACACATTAAGATGTCTAATGTTCAAACATGCCTCCACATAATACATACCATTGTACGTGTTACAAGACTAAAACAAAGATTAGTCGATTTCTCAAAATTTTGACGGTGCAAAAGTAAATTACTCATTTGGTGAAAATGCTTTTAACGATTTCTTCCCGTTCTTTCTATCTGAAAACGAAAATATTATCATAAGTTCCAACCAAAATAGAATAAATAAGACTCCCAAAGCATGTGACAAGACAAAATTACCACGGATATCAGAAGACAGTCCCTTCACATCCCCAGCACGAGCGTCCTCCACCTATAAGAAAGATTAATAGGGTAAGAGCCGCTGAAAATAACTAAAGGTCCACCAAATTCGATGTATTAAAGCTTTCCAGTAACCTTTCCATCGCCAGGCTCGTTATCGAAGCCCAAATTGGCAGTCACGATTCTCCGCAAAGAAGAAGAACTGGACGACCTTCTACCTAAGGCGCCGGCCGAAACCCTAAAACAGCTCCACGGCGATGATCGAACGCAGCGCTGCGCCAAGGGATTCGATTAGCAGAGATATGAGAGGAGGGAGGGACGACGACGAGGGCTTAAGACTACTGCCGTCGAGGGACCTTACGGAGACTAATGGTGACGGGATCCGGAAGCACCGCAGTGGTGGCGAGAAGGACATTGGGCCGGCGATGGGAAGACGAAGTGGAGACGCGGACGAGAGCGGGATGATACATGTTAGTTCTCACAATTCACCGAAGGGTAGAAAACGACATATTTCGTGTGTAATTTAACCAGGCGATTAAAAAGGAGCCATTTTTTTATTTTTTATTAAAATATCATATTATTTTATCTCATAGTTATCGTCGCCGGATAATAAGTCAAACCGGAGGGTCAATTGATCGGATCGTATATTTAATTAAAAATATTTAAAATATATTAAATGGTTTCAATTTATATATAATAATAACAATAAAAAAATATTAAAACTATTTATAAAAATAATAAAAATGATAATATGGACCGACATTATATATATATATATATATATATATATATATATATTGGTGGTAATCCATGTGTTATTATCAATTTTAATTTATTTTT